>JAOXJP010170228.1:0-12694 GCA_025762735.1 Platanus orientalis
GAATGGCGGAACAGGATTCATGTAGCCGACCCCAAATAGTTGGGATAAGGCTATTTGTTGTTGTTGTTGTTGTTGTAAGGCTAACAATAACAAGCAACTGACAAACACTTTATACCCAAAAAGGGGAACCAAAACAAGAAAATTTTTCATAATATAAATGAACAAAACAGCAATTCACCCAAAAAAAAAAATGAACAGAACAGGATAGGGTAATGGTAATAAATAAGATGGTACAATGTATTTTTATTGCTTTTCAACAGAAATCTGTTTTGAGAAACTGAACATTAATAATACCAATCACTGAATTATAAAAGAAGAAATTATTGAATAGTTTGCAACACAGAGTATGATCTGTGCAAAAGAGTTTGTCTGTCCAAGTATTAAAAAAAAAAAAAAGGCGAAAAAAAGATTAAAAAAATCAAAACTGGTAAGAGAATATGAACCAGAAAGCAGAAAAAAAAAACTCACATATAACGATTGCCTATCCGAAAGCCCGAGAGCGCGAACCAAACCAATACTCTGATTCTCCGCAGCGGCGAAACCGTTTCCAATTATAACCGCCCGTCTAACAACACTGGAAAACCCGCCTTCAAAGATCTCCGGCATGCCTGGGGAATCGCTAGGCGGTTCAGGAAGTCTGATTGCCCTCATCGTATACTAAAACCCTGTACAAATCTCCCCTTTCGATAATGAAATAAACAAAACTAGGGTTTCTGATAAAGGGTTTTCGAAAACAACGACTGAATAAATTTTGGAGTTTCTTCCCTTGAATTTGGACTTTGAAATCAGATTTTTTGAAGGGGAAAGATTTCAATCTGAATTGAACAGAGTGAAATAATTATTAGGTTCTGGGGTTGAGGTCGGCTTCTTCCGGTCACCAGGCAGCTCTTCGCTGCGAGAACCGTGTGTCTAAAGTCCTTACTTGTCGCCAGGCCGAGAGGAAATTGTCTACGGTTCGAGATCCCTCTACAGTCCAAACAGTTCTATCACAGGCACACACGTGTGCGATTTTTTCTCACCCTCCAGATTGAAACCGTTGGCGGTAGAGGGATCCTCACAAAGCGGATTTCCAGCACGACCCTGAAGTTACCATTCTCAGGGTGACACGTGGTGGAAAATGAAAAAACCAAAAAATGGATACAGGATGCGGTGTTTCACTTTTTCCCTACCTTTCTCCCAGGATCTGACACCTCAGGGTTGCTCCAAACTTGGATCTTAGGTGTTCGCTAAGGGAGCACACCAAATCCACATGGCAAAAAATCTGCTCTCAGATCCTAATAATCACCTCAAACGCTTAAGCATCGGTTGGGATTTGGTGCGACCCCTTAAGAATGCATAAGGTCGGCCTTGCATCAGGGTCAGATACATCAGAACCGGAAAAGTGATTTGCCCTATTTTTTTTTTTTTTTTTTGGGTGGGAAGGGTAATCATTTTTCGGTGTTGATGTGTCTGCCCCTATGTAGGACAGACCTTAGGTGGTTTTTTAAGTTGCCGCACCAAATCCTCTGGGCACAAGTGTACTCCAAAAGAAATACATAAAGGAAAAAAAAATCACCCATAAAATTAAAATAAATAAAGAAATACTTTTTCTTTTTTTTTTTGTTCATACAGCATGCTTATTAAGCGACTTAAATTGATTCTAGAGGGATCTCAAACTGTGGATGATTTGTGGGATTTTGTTCATTTAATATGCTTGAGATGATCTGTGGGGAGAGGGGGGGTTTCGCATCAAATACACATTTTTGCGACCAATCAGCTGGAAAAATATGGAAGATTTTGGATTTGGCTCCTAATACGTGAGTTCATTACTACAATGTGTGAGACTTTTTTGTGATAAAATAAAATCATGAAACTTGCCCCATTTTAACCTAAAAGCATAAGAAATAAGCAAAGAAGAAGAAAGGGTAAAAGAGTTGGGGAAAAGAAACCCAATCTGGCAAAGATAAACCCTGAAAACCTACATCATGAAGGATTTTGCTAGTTTTGAAGTTTACTTCTAGTCTTTCATTAGATCTTACTATTATTGGTGTTCTACACAATAATCATGCAAAGAAAGAGGATTTGTTAGGATTCTTTAAAAACGAAACTCAAGAAAAAAGATGTACTCTACAAGAAGCTTGTAGATTCAAAAATAATAATTATAGTGTAAGTGGTTATACAAGATGTGCACATGTTTTTACTGTTAGGATCTTAGATCTATGTTTTGTAAATCTTTATTTTGAAGTTTTATGGTTTAAGTTTCATGGATTTCAAGGTTTATGACATGAAAATAGTTTTATTATATATCTGGTTTATCTTTGTATAATCTCATAGATCTTTGTCTATCTATAAAATTTATAAATAATTTTACATTTTCTATATTAGGATCTTAGAATCTCTACTTTTAAACTTGAGACTTATTTTTATTTAAAGATTTTGGTTGCTAAAACATATAGATTTCATCCATGTTTTTCTAAGAAGATTGGCAAACTGATTTTTATGGATCCTCATATGAGATTTGATAATTTTCGCTATTTTTTTTCATTCTATACTTGAATTTAAAATACTTCGGATTCCATAATTTCTTATGTGCTTTGAAGGTCAAGCATCTTGTGTTGTATCTTTGATTTTGGCTTCAATTGTGAAATTTAATATATGAATGCATTTTATTTAGGCTTCATATTAATTTGGGAATATCTAAGTTACATGAATTTATGTTTGGAAGCTTTAATCAAATTAATTTCTACTAATTGTGTAAATAGAATTATTATATATAGGTATCCGTTTGTTTCTAATCAGATTTGCGTGATGAGATCCCTATGCAAGTTAGTCTTTATGGCTCAGAGACTCATTTATGGGTTAGTTCTTTGTTGCTCAGAGACTAATTCATAGGTTAGCCCTCTGTGGCTCAAAGACTCATTCATGGGTTAGGCTTTATGGCTTAGAGACCCATTCGTGAGTTAACCCTTTGTGGCTCGGAGACCCATTCACGGTTAGCCCTTTGTGGCTCAAAGACCTATTCGTGGGTTAGTCTTTATGGCTTGGAGACTCATTTGTGGGTTACCCCTTTGTGTAACACCTCGAACCTGGACTTGAATAATATACATATGTGCTCTGGATTCGGACAGTGACGTTAACTAGTCCTCACCTAATCAATGTCCATATAAGTTTCCTATCAATATCATGGTCCCTTATTTCATAATTCACATTCAAAGTTCACAATAGTAACGGAATCAGTTTTTATTTGATAGTCCACAATATAAAATGTAAATAACAGTGGAAACGTCACACCACATAATTATAAACAATAATAATGCAACAGAAGTAATCACTAAAGCTCAACAACCACACATCTTCAAAGTGAAGTTGAAGTACAATTGTATCTCGGCCAACTATAAAACGTTGGGTGCCCTTTCACCCATTCAATGGACAATAGGTAATTTATACAAATCCTTTCAAAGTAAAAACAATCTATACAATATTCCAATGAATTCACTATTCTCAACTACAAAATCAAATGGGCTATTTTGCCAAGGCAAGTCATCATCAGTGAAAACTTGTGGCCAAAGTCAGTTTAAAAAAATATAAAGGTTTGGTTAGTACCAACCTATAAGCAATTATACAAACTATAACTAACATGAAGTAGGAAGTAATAATCCAAGTACTAACATGTTAAAGTTTGATATGAAACTAACAATTATTGAGTAATAACGATATCAACCCAGTACAAAGATGAATGATAGATAGATGTCAAACTAAAGTCGATGGTCCAATATTATACACAATCAATGTCGGAGTTAACGAGTGATAGTTAATGTACATAAAGCATAGTATAATCGAAAGGTTCAATACAAAGTTCTGAATTCAAATAAAGGACACTAGTGTCACTATTCGGAATTCAATGCGAAGTACAATACAAAAGTTGAAGTCCAAACAAAGTGGTTCACTATGAAATCAAAGTCCAATGTGAGTTCAATACAAAGGTCATAATTCTATAAGTCTCATGTCCAATACAAAGATCAAATTCTAGAAGTCTAAAGTCCAATGATGCAAATAGTCCAAAGTCCAATGGTGCAAAGAGTGCAAAATCTAATAATTCAAAGAGTTCAAAGTCTTATAATTCAAAGAGTCCAAAGTACAATAATTCAAAGAGTCTAAAGTCCAATAAAGTGTTCAAATACAAAAGTCATAATCCAATAGTCTAAAGCAAAATGTTTGTATGCTCTGGTCTAAACCTCATAGGCAAAGTCTAATTTTCTTAACAATCCTTAAGAGTAGGGCTAAATCCCTCATTGTAACACTAGGGGCAAGGCTCAAATCTATAATTAATCCTAAGAAGCAAGGTCAGATCCCATGAAACCAAAGAGCATGGTCCAAAGCACTTTCCCACACTTAACCTTGTAAGTGGGCCCAAAGTGTAATGCCCCCGAACCTGGACTCGGATAACATCCGTATGTGCCCTGGATTCGAATCGTTACATTAATCTGATTCGATTTTATATCATATAAAATAATTCATTCAAAGCCATGGTCTCATAATCTATTACCTTTAATTTCAGTAGAAGCATAAATCTTTGTAATACCAAATTTTGTTGCTTTCCAAACGAAGCTTGAAACTTAAAGTGTTCAAATTACCCAACCTTTAGAGGGTTGATTTATTATTTTATGTGGGGACCGATCACCCCAAATCTCCAAAGAAACTTGTTAATTATTGTCATTTAATAATCAAACCTCTTATTTCTTAACTCGTTGCATGACTCATAAAACAAAAATGCATAAAAAATAAATATGAAGCTTTCATTAAAATATAATATAAGATACAAGAACATATATGTTATTTTCTCTTCTCTTCTCTTTACAATTCTCTCAATCTTACCTAGCCTTAGCATTGGCTTTGAATCTGTGAGCTTGTGTCTTCTTCATGGAACTTCATAGATGTTTAATGGATATGCTTAAGTTTGAAGAAGATTGGTGTGAACTTGAAGTGGTAGCCTTGTGGGAGATGATGAACCATATAAGAGTTTAAAGAGAGCTCTTATAACACCCCGCATTATACTAAAAAGGTAAAAATATAATTTTTTATCCTAAAGATAAAATTTTCATTTTACATGACTTAGACAGACCTTAAAGTGGTTTAGTAACATTTTGGTCAAGCTAGAAGTGTAAAACCCATGTTAGGCTTCGAACTTGTCAAGTACGAAGGCTATCCTACAAGTGTATTTAGGGTAACTTCTTAGGCCTACTAACACCAATATCAAGTGAATTAGAGAGTGAGTTATACCTTATTAGAAAGGTCTTCAAGTCTATTTTCCAACTCATCAAGCGGTTTTTAATTTGGAGTTTTTTTAATGAAAGTTATATATAATTTACTGAGGATCATCTGTGTTGAAATTTTTTTGGGAGATGCATGATCGGTTAAAGATCTCATGATCAATCACGAAACTCTATTTTTCTCCTAATCAATCATGAGAGAAGCATCATAACTCTTGAGAGTTTTCAGGGTGATCCGTGATCGATTACGGCATGCCTAGAAACGCTGAAATATTTGTAAATTATGATTTTTACCCCTTTTTTAATGTGGCTTGCTCGCATTTGACCACCACATGAGTGAAATCTTATTTAAGATGACTTAAAACCATATTTACACTTCATTTAGGTCATTTAGACCCATTTAGAACAAAAGGAGCAAGGATTAGAGACTTTTGGAGAAAAATGTTATAATTCTTCACCAATTGGATAAGTTTCACTTTTAACCATGAAAATCCTTCTAGATTAGCTTGTTTTCTTCAAAAACTTCTTAGTTTCATTCATTTGATGATAGATCTACACTGATTTTCTATGGAGGAAGTGATCTTGAATGAAAAACTCAAGGGAGAAATAAGGGAGAAGAGTGAGTAAGAGGGAAATGAGAACGAATATAAAATTTTTCCCTTTTTAATCCAATTGACAATTCGTTTCCTACTGGAACCACCATATCGAATCGATTCGGCTATGCTAGATAAATCTGGGCAGATTGATCCGGTGATATCCAGATTGATTTGGATGTGCTGAAAATGCCCAATTTTTCCTTAAATGATTAGTTTTTTTACAAGTTTTTTCCCTCCTATTCAAGTGTTATCTTTCCCTTATGGTTCCCCTATGGGTGTAATGCCCCTTATATGTGAAAAGTGACTCCCCCTCACTTTCACATCTTATAAACACTTAATCAGTGGTTTTGAAGTATTTAAACATGCAAACCATTAATCATAAGAAATAAATTGGGCATGATCAAATGTATTAATACAAAAGTTATAGTACATTATCAAGCCCTTGAGACTACTTATAAATACTAGAGACTCCCCTAGGTAATATAGTGAAATACAAGCCTCAAACATAGCTCAGATAGATTTTAGCCTAGCCATAGGAGCAAATGACTCCTTAAGGTCAATGCTTCCTATCTGGGCACACTTGTTGGCTACAAGTCTAACCTTGTTCCTAGTCATCGTTCCATGATTGATATGTTTGTTTTTAAATATTCATTTTGTTCCGATGACGTTCTTATCAGAGAGTCTCTTAGTTAAGAACCATACATCATTCCTCTTGAATTGGTTGAGCTCCTCTTGCATTGAATTGATTCAATCTAAATCATTTAGAGCCTTTTCTACTTTCATGAGCTCTGCCTTGGAGGTGAAACAAAGATGGCTTAGGATGTGTTCAGTTTCTTTCTTGTTCTCACTCTATCCTTTGGATCACCAAGGACATCATTAGGTGAAAATATTTTTGTGATCCTCTTATCTTTAGGATGAGGTTGGACATCACCATTATCCTTTGAACTTTGTTGTGATGAGAGTTCATGTTGATCCTTTCTCATCACACGACTCTGAGAACTTGTGATTCTCAAATTCCCTTCCATGGTTTCTTCGAATGTGCTTGATGTGGAGGTCTTTTTCAACTTGAGTTATTTTGTAACTCATTAAAGGCCTTGGATTTCTCTCTTAGGAATGCCACCCACGTGAAATGAGAGAAATCATTCACCGCTACCATTAACTATTTCTTACCTCCTACACTCTCCATTCTTGTTGGACTGTCCAAGTCCATGTGGAAAAGTTTCTAAGGGCCTAGATGTCCCTATTTGGTTTATATTCTTATGAGGGACTCTAGTTTGTTTATCCATTTGACAACCTTTGCACATAGGATTGTCAACTTGGGTCAATCTAGGTAAGCCTTAGACTATTTCATTTTTCCTTAGCCTAGATAACCTTTGATACCAAAGATTAGTCTCATCTTTTTGAGACATGATACAAGCATCCAACTCATGCTTATTGGGTTCTATGACAAAGCACTTGTTGTTTATCCTTAACCTTTTGACAAGGAATTCATCACTTCCCTTGTCCTTAATGTCATATATGTCCTTCACAAAGTACACACCATACCCTTTATCACAGATTTGGCTTACATTAATTAGATTGTGTTTTAGGCCTTACACAAATAGGACATCGATGAGTGTGGGGATACCTGGGACCTCTACAGTTCCCTTGTCAATGATCTTGGCAATGTCTTCGTCACCAAATGTGACACTCCCACCTTGAGTTTCCTTAAGATTGACAAATAATGACCTATCTCAGTCATGTGTCTAGAGCACCCACTATCAAGGTACCACCTTGATGTGCTCCAAAATCTTAGAGCCATATAGATGAGTAAGAATGTTAGCTCATCCCTTTTAACCCATATTTTTCTTAAGATTTTTCTTTTTTTGTGTTTTGTAGATGGGCTAGATCCTTCTTCTTTTTTGAAAGTTTATATTTTTAATATTTTGAAAATAAAATCTCTTGTTGACATTTTTCCTATAAAGAGTTTTTTTGAAGTTTGGTGTTTTTGGGATTTGATGTTATTCATCTTCTTTTTAAAATCACATTTTATGTGCCTTTCTAGACCATAATAGAAAGCTTGATCTTCTAGGAACATATGGTTGTGATTGTTTTCTTATAGGTGATTGAGCATAAGAGGATGATTAAGTTCTTCTAAGATCATTGGATTGGAAATATTTCTTCCTAGAAGATAGAGTATGAGAGGATTGGGGGTTCTTCTAGTTTAACCTTAGGGATTTCTAGAAGTAGAGACATTTTCTTGAAATCCTCTAGAGGAAGAAGCCTTGTTGGCTTGAAAGTCATTCCATGCCTCTTTAGCATAGGAATATGGTTGAAATTTTGATTTCCCAAACACCTCACCTTGCAATAAGGTGCCTTACCCTTGAATGAGTTGTTTTCCTCTGTCTCTACTCCATAGGACCTTTAAGATGGTCTTTGAGAAGATACTTTCACCTTGCCCTTATGGGAGACTTATGCATTAACCTCTCCCTTAACATTCACAAGGACATTCTTAGTTTTTTGTGAGAAGAAAGTGCGATTGACATTGAAATTTGATCCAAGTCCTCTCATGTCCCCATGGTCTCTTCCCATAGAGAGCATCTTCTCAAAATTTTCATTTTCTTGTACTATCATGAAAAGTGACTTCCTCTTGTCCTCCTAAAGCTTTTTGATTTTCTTAAGGTACTCTAAGGATTCCCTTAATTTGTTGTTATGAATTGACAACAGTAAGAATATAGGTGGTCTAAGTGATCTTGATAAACATATAGGTCCAAGATAGGAATCATTCATAATAGACATGCTAGCAATGTATTATGGATCAAGATCAATGACCATTGCATAGATGAACATATTAGAACAAATTTCATGCATTGATGCATACGAATATGCATGCTAGGTCATAGAGACATATAAGGACATGCCAATCAAGATCAATATACCACTAGTGATCTAATGATGTGCATAATTAGGCATAAGATCACAAAAAAAAAAAAAAAAAAAAATATAGATTTGCTTATATGGAGCACACATGCATCAAGTGTTTTAAGTTGACTTGAACACATATATATGCGAGTATGCCGCACAAGAGAAATGCCATCATGATCCATATGATAAATCATAGCACAATAGATCATGAATAGTCACATGCACACATCTTAGGCTACATTTCCATATGCTTTTAAGATTTCGAGTTGCATTTGTTTAAGCAATGAATCCAAGAATGTGAATTAAGATTTACTTAGCATGGCTCCACTCATGCTTGGAACAATTGACACCTTTATTTTCCTTTAGTCAATTGATCTTGATAGATGATCAACACCTTTTATATTTCTCTATCAAGGTGTTCAAACAAGGTTTATGCTTCTCTAAACATATTCCTTGGTTGCTAATTTGGTTTTGTTCCTAGAGCCGAAATCATTTAAAGCCCTCCTTCCTATGACCTTTATCAGGTCATGTTCATTTTCAAGATATCATCTTGACATGCTTTTACTCCAAAATAGCATATGAATTCATCTTTCTTCACCAAAATCTTTTTGACCCAAACTTCTTAGAACTTTATTTGTCTTAGGTGGATCATTTTCTTCTTCTTTTGAAAATGATTTTTGTGTTCTAAAAATTGAATTTTTTTTCTTTTTAGATTTCTTACATTTTGAGTCTTTTTTAGAATAAGCTTGGTTTATTTTCCTAGATTCTTGGAGACTTTGGGCATACAAGTCCCTTTGCTTCTTTATGCACCCATTTCTTAAATGACCATCTAATCCACAATAATGGCATTTGATTGGAAGTCTTCTAGAAGGTAAGACATTACTTCTAGAGGTTGAGCCATAGCCTATAAATAGGCTACATACTTCTTTTCTTCTTTCATGATAAGTAAGAGTTTTATTCTTGAAAGAAGATCATTTTCTACAATATATCATGGCTTGTGAGAAGACATTGGCCTTATTTTTGTGATTTGCAAATACATTCCTTGCCAATTTTGGAGAGATTGGATCTTTCCGGAGTTAAATCCCAATTCTTTTCTATCACCACCTTTTTTGACATTTATCAACATTTTCTCTAAATTTTCACTACATTAGGCAAGGGGGGCTAAGATTTTTCTTGTTATGCTCCTCAAGTTCTTTGACTTGATTGAGTAACTCATTGTTTCTTGCATTAAACTTGGAACAAGTAAGGTCAAGATTGTTTTTGTTTTCTTCTAGAGATTTGAATTTTTATTCAAGTTCTAGAGTCTTGTTGAATAAGATTTCATTGTCTTTAACTAGTTTTATCTTTTCTATATTTCTATTTATTTTTTCTAGTTTGAGAAATGTTTTTGCCTCACTTAGTCTATTTTCTAGGAGATTTATGTTTTCTTTTAAGCTTTGATGCTTTTCTCGTAGGTTGGAAGTAAAACAACTCAATTCTAACTCTCATATTCTTTTCTTTAGTTCTTCATTTTCATTTGAGATATTAGAATTTATTCTAACTAACTCGACCTTTTCAACTAGGAATTTAGATTGAGTTTCATCAATGTTATGAAGTTTTAGTTCCAAAGAATTTACCTTTCCTTTTAATTCATTTTCTAACTCTTTTAAATTTTCATTTTCTTGAGCTAGACTTGTTGTCTTCTTATTAAATGCAATGACGGTCTTAGCTAATTCCATATATTCTATATAGAGTTGGTTGAAGTCTTCTTGGATGTTTTATTCATCCTCACCTTCTTCTTTATCACTTCCGGATTCACCTTCATTAAGTGAATCCTTAGACGTACCATTGAGTACAAGGACTTGGGACCCTAGTGAAGTTTTTTCATCACTAAGTAACAATTCATCTCTTGAGACTCGTGGATCTTCTCAATAAGATCCCATGCTTCTTTAGCAGTTCTCAACCCACCTATTCTACAAAGATCATCTGAACTCAAGGAATGATGTAGAGCATTTAGTGCATTGTGATTTGCTTAATAAGCCTCTACTTCAGACCCTTCCCACTCACATGGGTGTGTGGAAGTTTTGGTGTAGCCTTCCACTATTGAGCCCTAAATGGATTTTAGGAAGATGGTCATACAAGCTTTCCATTAGATGTAATCCGTCCCATTAAAGTAGGGAGGGGTAGAGATTGACCAACCTTCTTTCCTAGACATTTTAGTGTTCTTTAATGGATCTTCCTCTAGGAAATAGATCTTTCCACTCCGATGGTTAAAACGTTTATGTGTAGCCTTGCTCTGATACCAATTGAAAGTCCGATTTTATCTTATAGGGGGGTGAATAGGATATCTTAAAGATTCTTTTAATTAACCCCCACTTAAAATTCCAATTTTAGGAACTATTATAGTTCTTGGAATTTAAGGCACTTCGAAGATATAATTCAAATATTGTTATTACAAGTGCCATACAATGGCAAATCTTGTTTTTAATCTTTTAATTACTTTAAGTCCCTAGTTAGTTGCACATATGAAAGATCATGTAAAAGATGAAATACATGTAATGTCGAGATAGAAAGTAGAGACAATTCACACCACAAGCAAACACACAACACAATATTTATAGTGGTTCGACACTCAAGCTTACATCCACTCTTAAAGCTCACTACTGAGCTACTAAAGTTTATTAAGTTACATTATAATCAAGGTTAACTTTTTAAAACGTACTACTTGCAAGAGCAAACTCTACTCCTAGTGTCTCTGGCAAAAGTGGTCTATATCAGGTTTCTCTAGTGAGTATGGTCTATACTACCGGTGTCTTTGAGGGTAGTGTTATGGTCCACAACCGGTGTCTCCAGCGGGTGCTAATGTCTCAAGATAATAAATTTGAAATCAATACAAATTACCTCACAGGGCTTGTGTATTGTTTGATACACATGTATATGGTTGTTTTGTTGGGCTAGTGTGCCAATGGGTTCCACCAAGCTTCCAAGAGTGCCTTTTTACTTCTTGGAGCTTCTCACTAGGGTTTACTTGGGAGTAAACCCTTCACCATGCTTCCCTCTTCTTGTTCAAATGGAGAGTACTAGGGAAGCACTTAAATGGCTCATTGATCTTCAATAGGTGCTCATTAATGGAGCCAACTTGGCAGTTGGAAAGATTGAAAGCCTTGCTCTCTCAAAGATTTTTTTTTTTGTTTTGATGTGTTCTTATGTATGTTAGAGATCTCAGTTGAGCCTCTCTTATACTTATAAGCGACGAGCACAGTCGTGCACCCTTGATATGGCATCTTTCCCAATGGTAAAAAATCACAAACATTGATTCATATATATATATAAAATGGTAGTCCCAGTGCACGAGGCTCCCGCCACTGCGGGGTTTGGGGAGGGTCAGATGTGCACAACCTTACCCCTGCAAGTAGAGAGGCTATCTCCGCGACTCAAACCTGTCAGCACCTAATTTTGGCTTAGGGTCTAGAGGTTTCTTTCAATGGGTAGCACTAACTCTCTAAAATTGACTTTAGGCATCCTAAGAAACCAAGGTGGTTAGATAACGTCCCTTTCTTAGGCCATCCCCATTCTTTCCTAATTTGGCACTCTAGACCCTCGATTTTTCTCTAAGGTTTTCATTGGACCCACCTCCTTAATCCTTCCTCATTTTGGTGTGAGCATAACCCGCCTAACCAAAACCTTGTGACCAAGTAGTCCTTGAACCTAACCTAAAACATGTGTCCAAACACCCCTCAAGCCTAGCCTAAAACCTATACACAAACACCCCCTATTTTAGTTTAAGTCGAAACCTGTATACAAACATCTTAGGTTGACAAGTTACATACTTGGCATGAGTTTAACACACCTAAATCCACATCACATTACTCTTTTTGGTCCATGCCATATGCCTTACATGTGTCAAGCACACTCTCATTCCACTTTTGGATTCTTAATCACTCATCCTTCCATTTTTAATTGACA
>JAOXJP010170239.1:0-12693 GCA_025762735.1 Platanus orientalis
ATTCCAATGTGTCTGACATCCTACTATGTTACTTGAGGACCACCTATCTCATCTCATGAGATCAAATAATTACCCATTTTAAAAAACAGACACATGAGATGCTGGAATAAAAAGGATTAATTAATTAAAATAAATAAAAAATTATTTATATTTTATGTGAATGGCTTTATCAGGACACATATTTCCAACAATACTTAACTACACCAATTATAATCCCGGTTAAGGGCTAAATAGATATTTCACATACTAATGTGACCCAGTGATTAGTTAGCGATCACACCTATTATAATCCTGGTGAGGGGCTGAAAAAAAATTTCACGTACAATCCGGTGAGAGGATAATGATATTTAACTCCTAGTAGTGAAGGATCGAAATAGATAATAGATAACAGTTCGCACCTATTTTGGCCCGGTGAGAGGGTCTGATGCAGGACAGCCTAGGGATGATGTTTACCTGCGGGTTATGGGCCCACAAAGTGCTTCAAAGAGGCTGGTACCATTAAGGGAGTTTAAACTAAGATAAAACAAATTTGGACAACAACTGAGAACAACCAAAACTCTCAATAAACTTATTCAATGAGGCTGAAATTTATTAGTATAACAACTTTATACTCCCAAAATAAGTTCCCACAAATTTAGGTAAAATAGATTAGAGTATTTATATAAATTGGTAAGGATATCAGATTAGAGTATTTATATCCAAGCACTAAGAAGCACAAGAAAAGAAGATAATAGAGAAAAAAAAAAAGCCTAGTTTGTAGCCTCTTACTACAAGAACCAAGGAGGTGTTGGCCTCTCACCAACATGCATAAACCCGAGGAATCTCTCTAAAGGAACCAATCTTTGGTTGAAGAGGAAGAAGACAACAGTCGTATTTTCCAAGAGCAATTCTTGATTATTCATTGATTCAATTTGTTAGCCAGTAGTTTCTTACATAGATTACAACTTAAGCTTTAAAAAGAAACCTCTAAAAAAAAAAACTAAATCCCCTTTTACAAGTAATTCCAAAATAAAATGTAGCTTTCTAAATTTAAAAGATTCCTAAATTTAAAAGACCAAATCTCCTAAATCTTGACAACTTGAGATCTTATAGAATTCTTCTCTAAGGTTGTCATATAACTACCATGGAGGCCCACTTTATTGATTAAAATTTACTTCTTAAACTGCTCCTAAATGTTGTCATCTAGTCCTCCATGGGACTCACAAATTGACTTTTTAGACTCTTAAATTTTACAGAATTTTCTTAGCTGTCAACCACTACAAATTTGCCAAAAAAAAAACCCTTGACATCAAGCCTTATTACAAGCTATCATTTCCATTATATGGGGGCCCCACTTGATCTTCCATATCCGCATCAAGGTCCCATCAATTTTCCTCTTGATGGCCAAGGGCCTCATATCATAATCAAAAGCTGAAACTTATAAGCCTTTCAAACATATTTACTTTTATACAAGCCTAAAGCAAATATTTTTCATAAGCAAAACCCATCAAATAACTTAGTTCATGGTATATCAAGGACAAGATTTTCATAATCTAGCAAGTACATATTAAATTTGGATGTAAAACAAAACAGATTGCTTGACCCATGTAAGAATTTTCCATCAAAGATGAGAACATTGTTTATTAGAAATCAAACAATACTAACAATCTTTAGTAAAACCTTAATAAATTTTATAGAAGTCACTCAAGTTGGTTGAAATCAGAGAATGAATCAAAAAATTAGGAAAATCTCCATTTTTACAACATGTAGCTGAAAGAAGAATTGAACAATAAATCAAAACCAAAGATAAAAATCATATTTGCTTGGATTCTGTGAAGACAACTAAATAAAGATATTCAAACCAGAGTTCTAACATGAAAACCTTTGAAAAACTTGCTACAAAATGTAACTTTTCCTAGAACATAACCTTCTAACAATTCTTAACATGGAAAACAGAGCAAAGCATAAAGAAACATTTCTAACCGTCATTAAACCATGATTCTAAGAACCTAGTAGAAGGAAAAACAAATGCACATGTTGTATAATCACTTACAGTACTAAAAAATCGAATTCCTAAAGCATTCCTTGAATCCCTTGTTCTTCCTGGCTTCTTCTTCCTCTAAATCGTTCAAAACCCAAGTCAAAATTTTAATTTCTTGTCTTTTTTTATTTCTTAAGTATTTATAGGTCTAAAAAGCAATCCTAAACCTCAAAGACTTGTTAACATAGGTCTCTTGTAATAAATCTCGTAAAATCGCACAAAACGGAGTTTCCAAAAATTTCACAATTCTATTTTCCGCAATCCTGATTGGTTTCTAGAGCTGATTTTTTTCCCAGGCTTCTTGATCGGTTGGTTTTCTGATTGATCAGGATTTTCCTGTTCAGTCCAGACTACTTTTTTTTTTTTCCTCTTCTTCTCATGCTAGTCTTAAGTGACATAAATCACTCTTTTGCACCTGAATGGTAGATTATCAATTATGCATTAATTTGTTTTTGACCCAAAAATCATCTAAGCATTTTGTTAGAAATATCCTAAGTGTATGCAATGTCTATGTGAGTTGTTACATGCACGGTCATGTGCTGAAGTTGAGTTCAAATCCATGGCTCATGGGATCTATGAGCTTGTTGACTAAATGTGGATTCCCCATTTAAGGTCCCATGATTTTTCATTGTAACAATAAATGCAGCCATCTGTATAAATCACAACCCAGTTCAAATGACAGGACAAAGCACATCAAAGTTGATGGATACTTTATTAAATAAAATTGCAATCTAGAAAGATCTATACACCCTTTGTGAAGATTGGAGATTAGTTGGCAATTTTTTTCACTATTAAGTAGCCATCTGTTTCAAAAAATTGAGACAAACTGGGTATGAGTAATATCTACATACTAGCTTGAGGGTAAGTCTAGACATGTAGTAGGAAAGTATTTATGTAGAAATGTAGTGGGATGGTATGTCATATGTAATAAGGGTAATTCTGTCAAGCTTCATGTATGAGTGTATACTCATAATTATACAATATAACCCATGTATTTATGTATTTCTATTGGTATAAATAAAATATTATGAGAGAGAGAGAATGGAACATCTCTCCATATGTCTAGAGCCCCTATATGTTTCTTCTTTCTTCTTCCTTCTCACTTAGCAGACTCAGCTCTAAAACCTTAGATTTACACACTCAAGCACCTATTCAGAAATCCAACTAAAGTGCCTCTTTGTTGCCAGCTTCATCTCTTCTCATGTTCTTACCATGCCCAAACCAAAGTTTTGATATATATACTGGTGCTTTATCCACCTTAGTCTTGCTGTTTCTTTGAGTTTGGCTTCAGAAAATTGAAGCTTTCACCTTTCAGGCAATCCATATCATTAAAAAACAATCTGTAATATACACCTATTCAAGAAACAAGTCTGGATTGTAATCTCCTTGGAAGTCATGCATTCTCAGCCTAACACCCACCCTTATCAGCTCCATGCATTCTCACCCTTATCAACTCCATGCGCTATAGCATCCTCATGCTCTATCCCATGACCATGATGTAGAGGCACATGTGTAAGGATGGAACTCTTGCTTATGATTCATGCTTCTCTCTAAAATCATCATTTCATGCTGATGTTGATGTGAAAGATTGAAAGTATCAGTACGTAGAATTACATGGTCTGGAACCAAAGGTGGAATAGAGCTTGAATTAGATAAGACCCACCCTTAGCAGCTCCATGAACTATAGCATCCTCATGCTTTATCCCATGATCATGATGTAGAGGCATATAAATGGATGGAACTCTTAGAATTCATACCTCTCTAAATTAATCACTTCATGCTGATGTTGATGTGAAAGATTGGGGTGGAATAGGACTTGAATTAGATGACACAACACCAATGTTGGGTTCCTTGCTATTGATGTTTTTCCCTACAACATTAGCAAAAAACTTGTCTATGGCTTGCATAGTAGTCAACCAACTTTGTATATTAGTCAAACTATTTTTTACAGAGTCCATTCATGTGGTCACTTGGCTCACCTCTTTCCTAGCAGTTTCAAAAATCTCGGGGAAAGTTACTTTTCCTTATAGGCTAACTCAACATTACTGACCATGGTGATATAATTGAGGAAGCAAACAATATATAGGGTTCTTTGGTTCTGATACTAAAACTGATGTAGGACCCTTTGAGTTTTTTTGAACTAATTCTGAACTAAGTTTAAGATTAATTGAAAGGACAAATTAGGTCTATGGGTGGATTTAGCAAGGCTTAGGGCTATAAAAAGTAAATTAAGGTTAGGGTTTGTTAAAAATTTGAACTTGGGGTAAGGGATAGAGGTGATAAGATAATATGGAATAGAGAAGGAAAGAAATTAGTGTTGGCCGATGGGTTATAACCATAGTTTACTGAGATAGAAGATAGGAAAATGAAGGGAGAAAAGGAGATCACTTCTTTTTCTTTTTCTTTTTATGAAGGAGATAGTGTAAACTACACATGAACAATAACTTGTTAATAGTGAATAGTAAAACGTGAACAGTAGTTGTGAGTAGTATATTGTAAAAATATCAAGATGGAGAAGAGAGAAAAAAAGAAGAGATTACCTAGGTCACTCCTAGGTTTTCACACATTGTAATTCTTCCACACAATAAAGCATTTTTATTTCAATTCCAATATTCTCTATTAAAATGGAAGTATAAGGCTACTTTTATAATTAGCCATCCTCCTTATCTTTCCCAATTCTAATTTTACTCAAACGAGGACTCTTAATTAAACTCCAATATTGACACAAAATCCTAGATAACCCAAACTTAAGCTATTAGACTTAACCTACCCAAACTATTATACAAATACAAATAAGGTCCAAACTTGAACCTAGACCAAATCTGACTTAAAATATAGAATTATCAAAATATTTCTATGATCAAGTAAATAAAAAATAGCAACCTATCTACCCAAACTAATCCATTTTGTTCCTCATTTTTTGAACTCTTTGGCTTGAGACAAATGGTGGTTCTCAAAGACGGACCCATGTAGAGCCCATGGCCAAGAAACCCCTTGGACCCCTTGATGCTTGCCAAGCCATGCCATGACTACTGCATCATTATGTTTCTTCTTGACTAAGTTTTGAGGCTTGACGAATGAGGGTAGGGAATAAGTGACGAATGACGAATGACGAATGACGAATGACGAATAGGGAACAAGAGGCTTGACGAATGACGAATGAGGGTAGGCCATAATTAATTTGGTTTTCTTACCATACCCTTGGTGTTTGAGTTATTGTAGTAGGAATCTTGCTTAAGGTGTCTCTTTGGCTTTGGAATTTCACCTCCCCCCCTTCACTCTAGAACACCTCTTGTTCATTTACCTCGTATCCAACTACTGTTAGCAGTATTCAATGAGACATGTAACTTTTCCATTTTGTATTATTTTAGTTTTTGCAGTTTCTGAACTATGCTTAGCTATCTTCGAAACCTTTAAAGAAATTGAGGATTATAGATTTTGTAGGTGGATGGAAAGCAGTTTTAGAGGACTGGGGTGGGGACAGGAAGAAAGATGTGGAGGCACTAATGTGGATGAAGTTGAAATGTTGACATTTTTAGCTTAACTTTTTTATTATTCAAAGGCCTAGAATGGCATAGTTGGTGGGAAGCTTCTTTCTTTCTTTTTTTTGTTTTTTTGGGTGGTGGTGTTTGCAATCAAGGTTCAAAATGTCTGTGTTGATGGAGATGTCGGTTAGGCCAAAATAAGACATGTCAGAAATTTTGGAAATGTCTTGAAAGAAATATTGTAAAATTCGTGGAAACTCAATAAACGTATTTTAATCTAACTGCTTAAACATAAGGGAACGATAGCTTATTTTAATACAAAATACACTTTTTTTTTATAATATACTTAATAAATACAAATGCATTCATTAGGACTTTGGTACATAATGGTCGACAAACAAATTAAAATCTAATTGAATTAACATAAGGGAACAAGTAGATTCTCTTCCTCTTCCTTCTTCACTCCTCCTGATGCGGACAATTTCTTCAAGCTTGTTTATGTTCCACGTCAAAAGAGGGCCAGGTTTAAGGTCTTGTAAATTTATTTTGAGTTTTTAGAGGAGGGGAAAATGAAGCAAATATTGCCAGGGTCTTAGGGAGTTTTTAAAGTTTATTTAGTTTTTTTTTAATGTTGGGATTTAAATAAATGGGGTCCACACCTTGGCTGATCGTGTGCAAGCATGAGAGTCCTTTTTGGACTTGAAGTTTGACTCAAGAGGGGCCCACATCATGTCTGTACAGAAGTCAAGGAAATCCCACAAAATTATAAGATTTTTTAAAATATTGGTGGAGTCCACCTTGCCAGTATGTGGGATACAAAATATCTCTCATACTCGGGAGTATTTTGCTTCATATGGGGACCACTTGCTTGGCTAGCAAATTTAGTCAAAGTAGGCAACCAAATTTTAAATTCTAGAAACTAGATCTTAGAGATTTCTTTTAATTTTTAGGAGTGTTTATTTCCATAAATTTGTAATCTCTATTTAAACGGAAGTTTCCAATGAAATAAAACAGAATTTGAATATTGAATTTGAAAGTGAACATGCTGGTGGTTTTTTTTTTTGTGGGTTGCGACCCATCTTCTCTCTCCCCTCTTCTTTGGTTGAGCTGTGAGCTCCCTCTCTCCCTCCTCCTATCATCTTCTTCTTCACATCATCTCTTCTTCCATCTTCTTTCCTTCTCACCATTAATCATCTTCTTTTCCCTGATCTATTTCTTCATCTTCCTTTTTTTCTTCTCTGGTCTCTCCACTGTTTTACTTAACCAGAATTTTCTATAGCACTTAACCCACCTCAACCTTTCTCATCATCTCTCTTTCATCCATCACCCATTGTCCAAACCCTCTCACCACAGCCTCCATACCTCTTGGGCGACCCACCCTGAGGTGTTTTTCCATTCATAAAACTAACCCCTATAAAATAGGGGCAGGCTTAAGTAGTACCAGGTGGTACACCTAGTCTAGGTAGATTTTGGTGATTTTTATTTACACTTTGAGGCAATTATTAGGATTGGTTTCAGCACTTTTACAGAGGTTTTGGGATATACTCTAAGAAGTAAAATCAGATTTTTGAAAGCTTGAGTCCCTGGATTACAGTACTTGATTTTCTAACGTTTCTGCAAATTTTCGGGTATGGTCTGAATGAGATTTTCTAGAATAAATAGCTAGAGATCTACAAAATTCACGAAATTTTGTGGAGAACACCCTAAAACTCTGCGTAGAAGAACCCTAGAAATTGGAAATTTTCTAACGCATGTCAGGGTATTTTGGTAATTTTCCAACTTTCTAGTAAAATTACAATTTTGCCCCTGGGCTGAAAATTCCAGATTTTATTTTGGGTTATTATTTAATTAGTTGAAGGTTTCCAAAATTGTATCCTGCATCACCTCATTTTTCTGTTTATTTCCCTTGGAATTTATCGTTTTTCGTATGCGTTTTGAGCATGTCGACGTTATGCAATAATACAATGCAAAAGGGGAATATTTGCTCAACATGTCGATTTTGTACATTATGTCAAACGAAAAAATTGAAGTTTTATAACTTAGTTAATGTTTCGTGTCACTGTAGGTAATGTTTCATTTTGGTCCTAGTCGACATAGACATATGTTGGGCGACATATAAGACATTTCTAGACATTTGAAAGCAGGGTTACAATAAGAAAAGAAACAGTTGAGTGTGCATTTTTTCTGGGTATGGCAAGGATAGGCTATGGTAATGAAATTGATGTTTCGTGGATGTCAATTGTTTTGGGGTGTAATTAACATAGCCAATGTGAAATAATCTGATGCATGAATATTGGTTATCCCAGACCCACCATTTGGTGAAACTCATTTGAAAGCTTAAATATATTTTCTTACTAAGGTTATGTTTGAAAAACTTTGTTTGAACTTGAAAACTGGAGATGGATTGCTTTCTAGGTGTAAATGATTGGGGTGATGCCTCTGTTTTGTGCGTGAGAAACACATTTATTATTAAGGTCTTAGCCACTGGTGTAAAGAAAGTTTTCTTTCCTCACTGTCTTTGAGAAGATGCTTGGTGAGGAGATTCCTTAGTTTTGAGCCAGAGGAGAGGTGGTTGAAATTGACCTCTGAAGGTTCGGGTATATCCTAGAAGGTATTTGTTAAAGGATTGGGTGGGAGCTTACAGCTTGTAATTTAGCGGCAGATATGGCCCTGAACTGAATAGAGTGGAATGGTGGAACAGAATTCATGCAGCCAACTCCAAATAGTTAGGATAAGGTTGTTTGTTGTTGTTGTATTGGGTGGGAGATTGCTTTACTTATTTTTTCCAGCCTGAGGGGTTTTGTATTCTTGATGTGGTTGAAGTGGTTCAATAGACTCGAGCTGTTGATAGACATCTGGATGCTTCTGTTAGGTTCATATTAAAGGCATCCTCACATTAGCAAGAGAGGGGTTGTGCTTATGGTATTCCACTGCATGTATGGAGCATTGGCACATTTTTGATGATTGGGGAGATCTGTGGGGACTTTATTGAAGTGGACTAACATTCTTTACAGGTTGCTGTTAGATTTCTTGAGAGTCTAGGGAAGCAACAGGTACTTTTGGCAGGATGAGGGCATTGGCCATGGCTTTGGAAGGTGATCAATTTCTTCTCAAATTCTGGCTGGTAAAATGGCAACTGATGGTCTTTTTGCACATTTGAGCAGCAAACTCCTTATCGTCATGCAGATCTGGTGTTTCGCCATTGGGTTTGACCTGGTATATATTCTGTTAATGGAAAAACTGAAGATGGGTCTGGTTGTGTCTCTAGGGATAAGGATGAAGTTAAACACTACAGCTTTGGGATTGTCCATCTGTCTCGACTAAGCAAAGGTCTCACTGTGACTGACAGAGGGTTGGGGATTCAAACCGGTCTGTCAGTCAAGGTGCCAATCTTCGAATTGCAATGCAGGATGTTCAACTAACCCACTTGTTGGTATGGAGCTTGAAGGGGAGATATGATGGTTGCATCCAAAGAACTTATCTTGGCACTCATGGCTGCACTAGGTTAGGGATAACCATGGTAGTTTTGTCAATGGAAGGGTCTTTAAGATTTAGTGATTTGATATTTTGTGAATGAAAATCCTCTAAACATGGGGAAGATCTTGCTAAGAGGTTTTCAAGGGATTGGAGCTTATGGGACCAGAATTCCCTTGGTGAATCCTGAAGGATCAAATGTAGCAGAAGGCTGTAATCAGTCATCTTTCATTTTTGGTTCCCCTGGGGCTTAGTGAGGGACTTTGTTTCAATTCTAGCTCAGCTAGTGTTTTGTTTCCCTTTAATTTTGGCTCTTCTTGTAATCGGTCCCCTTTGATTTGGGAATCCCTAGTTTTGGACCCTTATCCATTTGAACTTGATTGCTGGTCTAGAAATTGGTGTGATTCCTCTAGGTCCAGGGCGTGGCCCTTGTGTTTTGGATGTTGGGGAAGTAACAAGCCCATCAAAGCAAAGGCATATCAACCAGTCCAAGACTGAAATTGTTGCGAACCTTGGACTTATGATACTAAATTAGACAGCAATTTGGAATCTTGGATCACTATTAGATCCTTGAAAACAGTAGAAAGTGATGAGAAGATGCCATTGATGTTGTTAAAGAGGTGGAGATTTTCGATATTGAACGAATCATCAAGGAAGCCTTCAAGTGATTTATCAAGGTTAGTAGAGTTTTTCACTACCTTTTTAGGAGGTCAGACACACAACCAAGGTTTTTAGGAGGCTTTAGGAGAGTCCTTTGGAAATATCAGAATTTTCTCCCTTTAATTTGTAAGGTTACTTGGTTTGCCGTGGTAGACCCTCACAACTAGCAGGATGGCAGCCAACATCTCATGCACTTGTAGAATGCCCTAGTCACCCACACCTGAAGGTGTTGGTCAAAAACTCTTATTATTAAGGACTTTAAAGGTATTTCCTATATTTTCTTGTGAAGAATCTCTATTAAAAAAATTATTTTAAATATATAATTTTTAAAAACTGTCATAATAATTACCCTTTCGAAGAAAATATTCTATGATAACAAAGTGTTCAGGTGAAGAAAAGAGACACCAAATTCAAAAACACTTCATGTGTCGATCAATGGCACGCCTGCATAGGGTTGTGTCAACACAAACAATCATTTTCCTTACCAAAAGTGTAATAAGATTTGAAGTGTACGTAATACATAATTATTTCCAAAAAAAATTAGAAAGTGTATTACGTAATGAAATTAGAAATAGAGATGACTTAAAAGGAAAGATACAATTGGCAGCAACCTTCTCCATGACAAAAAACTCCCAATCACTGTGGATTTGATCTGAAAAATTTTAATCCAACGATTTTTAGTTCTGAATCACTCTTTAGAATGACATATAAAACCACAGGCAACCGTGTTTGCCTTTTTGGGTATTGTTTATGCATATTTGTTGATTTATCTGTCTTAACCAAACCTGTTCTTCTCACACCAAATGAAATTTCATAAAAAGTGCTAAAGAGTTAAGCATGAATTAAGATCACAATACGAAAAATCAAAACATTATCTGAAGCCAAAATACTTACATCCAATGATTCCACAAATCCCTTAGATTCTGTGCACACAAAATCCATGCACAATGCATGTGCAAAGACTTGAGAGTGCTTGCATCAGCACTGAAAAGTGATAAACACGCATCCTAAAAAGTGTAAATCACTCTTTAGTGCTGATGCAAGTACTCCTAATACCTGCACACGCATTGTGCACGGATTTTGTGCACATAGAATCCAAACCGCATACACAAAAATTAAACTAAATGCATACCGACCATCTGATCTGTTTGGAACCGAACCTGCTTATGAGTAAGAACAGACTAGTTCTTAAGGCCCAATACACAACCAATGGGCCAGACCCAATACATAACCAATGGACTAGGCCCAAAAGCTGAAGTATATCCCATGTCCTAAAACTAGTACCAGACAAGCTAACCCAAGAACTGGGCCATAGATGGGTTACCTGATCATCTACATTTCTTTACCACACTAAAATTCCATCTCTATATCAAATGATTAGGATCTTTTGGTTGTTATATACTTGTCTCTACTGAAATAGAATTTGACCAAAAAGGTATGCCACGTGGCATTGGCAATCTCGCGTACCCAAATTCGAGCCAATAAACTTATATGGTTTCTAGAATGTGTCTAATGCCTCATCCACAGAATCCAAGGGGTGTGTGGAATCATTGGATGTAGGTGTTTTTCATTTTTTCCCCCCTGCCATGTGTCACCCAACACCTTGGCTTTTGGGTCGCCAATAGTTTTGGTACCATTGACAATCAAATTAGAAACAATTCAAATCAAATCAATGTCTCATCAAATTAGGTGTTAAATGATTAACTAAATATCTAAGTTAGACTATAGAAGACCTTATTTGAAAACCATTGGATTTGAATCTTTATTATTGGATTAGGATGAAATAATGTGAACAAGAAAATCATTACTAAATCTTTTTTTCCTACAAAATCAATACTAGATCCCATAGTAAATGTTTTATTCAATGCCGATAGCATATAGTTACACTAAAAAAACATAATTTCACTTCTTGTATCACTTCGTACACTTGTTTTTCCATATGCTTTCACTCGTTTCTCCAAATACTTCCACTTGCCTCCCAATACTTGGTGAAGCGGAATGGAATTGGCTTCCTAAACAATCTTCTCACCCTAGATCACCTATAACTATGGTTGAGACTCTTGAGTCGTTGGGGCAGAAGAATTTGAGCAGTAGGAAAATTGTCACCCCAGGCTACTTGTGTTATGGCATGTGGAGTGACACATGAAACAATTGGCATGTTAGCTCCTGCCTTAGAACTACTCAGATATTTGGGGCAGTACGAGGAAAGCATTGGTCTGGTTTAGTTGCTTGTGGAGTGGTTCTCTGCTTTGTGTTTGTTATGATGTAAATTAGAAATAGGTTTGACAGGGCTATGGTACTTGATTATGAAAAGAAAGAGCAGAGGCTAGTGGGGCTTCCTTAGGTAGTGTACCACCTCACCTTGTAAAAAATTTATGCCTTCCGGGGACAAGAAACATCCCAGAAACATGGGCAGAGCATACATGCCCTTTATTTGATCAGGATAATATGAGAAGGGGAATTTGGGATGCATGACTCAAGATAATTTCCTGGTCTGAGTACTTTATCCTTAGTCAAATCAAAGTCCAGAAAAGTGGAGGACTAGGATGTTCCATTTTTTGTGTTTTTAGATTTAAATGAAGTTTTAAATGTTGTTTTCTTTGTATATGTTCAGTATCTGTAGAATATATGTGGTGAAAAGTCAAAAAGAAGTCAAAACTACGGGAACATTATGAAAATAATGTAGAAAATTTCTGAAAGATGATAATACTACGAAACTAGAGAAAGCATGACTTGAGATTTTAGGGAAATGATGAAAATAGATCTGAGAGAAAACTTAAACAGTTCTTTGAAAGAAGAGTTGTAGCAAATAGTCCATGCTGACATACCAGTGTTCAATTTGATGTAATTTAGACCAATAAATGAAATAGCATTTTAAGCTCATGTGAGGGGCTGTACCTGGTGAACCTTTGATGAAGTCAAAAGTCACTATCTCCTGTGTGCAGCGTACACCACATGGTCTTGTTGATAAATCCAACTACAGATGTTCTTATTCATCATAACATCAAATAATTTTCTTACAAACAAATGTACTTAATTTCTTACTTATATATT
>JAOXJP010170250.1:0-12693 GCA_025762735.1 Platanus orientalis
CTCTGCCCCTGCCCCTGCCCTGGCCTGTTTGTTTGTGTCGTAGAATTTTAATCTACTTGATTGTTACATGTACTTCTCTCGTAGTTTTGTGGCTCCATGGATAATTTTCTCAACCATAATTAGGGATGCAGAGTAGAGATGTTTGTAGGGTCATGATAATCTTTGGCATTTTCAAGTGGAAATTCATCTCTATTTGTTGGAAGTCTAAGAATTGCAACTTCTTATACTGAAACTCATGCTTGCTTGCTAAATTGTTGAATTATTTGAGTTTCAAACAATAGACATATATGTTCATCATCCATCCATCAATCTTGGTTGTCTTTCAACATTCACTGTCCTTTTTTTCCTTCTAAATGAGTGGGCTGGATTCCAGTATCTCAGATCTGCTAACATTGTCACAGAAATCATGAAATGAGGAGAAATTGCTTCATAGGCCTGGTTGTCTTTACAAGGGGATGATCGTTTCTGTTGCTGTATTTTAGTTTTTTGTTTTATTTATTTATAAAATTTGTGATTTATCCTTAAAAAAAGGGACCTTGCAATTTTGGGCTACTCTTTTTAACTCACAAATAGCCCATCTTTTTTCGCATTTTAGAGGCAAAAAAAAGTAATTTTAAAAAATCAAAGGGATTTTTTCTTTATTGCAGTTCGAAAGAAAACATGTAGAAGGAAATTTCATTGCTTTGATATCTCAATCTGGCTTCTACGTCTGGATTGCACTGAGACTCTAATAACAATACATGGATGGGGGTGGGAAACAAATGTTCTGTGGTGAATTGGTGTCTGGGAGTCTCTGTGAGAAGCTCTAGGCTGACACGCAGTGTGTTGGGAGTAGGTGTCCAAAAAGAGGCACCGAATTTAAAAACACATCATGTGTCAATATGTGGCACACTTACAGACACCTTTTCATCAGAGACAAACAATCATTCTCCGTTAGCGTGGGGTTAAGTTAAGATGGTTGGTCTCCTTTTGGGTAATCTCTTGCTTCTTTTTATTTTTTAATTTTTTTGGTGGTTGGTGCGCGGGGGAGGGGGATTAAGGACATGTTAAATGAGATGTGACCAGTTTAGGCTGCTTAAGAATAAATCTAGTCTTTTTCATGTAGTAAGCTTAAGTGTTTTAGCTGATTATTGACGATTTTAAATTGAGGGAAAGGATCTGCTACACCCAAAAGAGTAAGTTCTTCCGTGTCTCGCACGCCAGATCCTTTGCCCTTTTATATAGGGGAGCAAATGTTCATTTGAACACTTTTTTTATGGTTTAAACCATAGTTATTAACCCAAACTGGCCTGACTGGTTGGACCAGATATCCGGTGTCTTGACTGGTCTGGTTATGCTAATTGGATCATTTATGCAATGAACACGGTCAAACCCGCCGATTTTTCAGGTGTGTTAAATTCCCCAAAATTGATATGGTTTCATCTCTCTCTCACACAGCTTTTTATTGGTAAAACTCAGCTAATAGAGATGCTCTCTCTCTCTCTCTCTCTCTCTCTCTCTCTCTCTCTGAGCCAGCTAATAGCAGTCATTCTTTCAGTCAATGGATAACTTCCATTCCAGTTATCATTCAAACTGAACAGAAAAAAAGAAAAAATCGACTGTTGATCTTTTTAACCAAGAAATCCCAAGTGAATTTTCATATACAACCACCAAATGATGATATTACAGTTGTTTAAGTAAATCGTCTAAAATGGGCCTCTGAAAGAAGCGATAGCTGCTCGACTCAATAGCCAATCGTGGCTGCAAGTTGAGACCTAAGACTCACATCTCCTTATTACATGCTTGTATTGATTTGGATTCAATTGAAAAAGGTTGTGAGCTACATTTCCGAATTGATTTGGATTTGATTGAAAAAGGTTGTGAGCTACATTCCTGAATTGATTTGGTTTACAACCTGAATCTCTTCATTGAGATCAACTCATTGGTATATATGCCAAATGTGGGAACTTGGAAGATGTTCTGAAAGTGTTTGACCAAATGTGTGAAAGAAATCTTATGTTTCATTGACCCTGTGGTTTGACCAGTGACCCAGGTTTTTATCTCTGTCAATGTCCGGTCCAGATCTAATAACTATGGTTTTAACATGTAAACCCCATTTTTTATGGGTACTTATATTTTTCTTTGAACTGTTTTTACAATTTTAAATCTTTCAATACTATACACCTCATTTTTTGTACATGGACCATAGGGGGACAGACAAATTGAGTGTATCAGATTTTTCCAGTAATTTATGATTCGCCTTACAATTATCATTTAAAAGAGTTTTCTTCGACTAATTAGGAGAGAGGAATACCAAGAGCATGGATTGGAACTTCGAGTTCCACCCTATGCCAGCATACGAGTAGTTGTCATCTTCGAGTTCCCTCCTGCGTAATCGAAGGGAAAGACAAACTGAAATACAAACCATCTAAGCTTTTAATTAACTCTTACATTTCCTACCAAGATTATTCTCTTCATTCCAAAAATTGTTGTTGTTTTTCTTTCAGCAAAAGCATAGAAAATTAAGACGACAAAAGTCAGCAAAAAAGGGTCTCTACGTCAAAGAAAAGATCTTTTGCCATCGCCATCCATGAAGCGGATGAGTTTCTTTTGCCATCCATGAAGGTGGTTGAGATAGCCAAGTCGAGGTAGACCTTCTTGCTTTGAATTTGGCTATACCTGTTGGAAATAGCGATTACAATAATTATGTTAATGCAGTCTTCAAAGTCAAGTATTCCATTTTAATAAAAAAACTGAGTGAATAGATTCAAAAAGGTTATCATGTTTCTTGAAGATAGTCGAAGATTCCTAATTGATTGTGGAAATGAGCATGCCAAGCTACTATCATGATACAACCATGCTCGGATTCAATTCCTTGTGGAGAGACATATGATACATCTCTTAGAAACTCATTACCCTTGGAGTGACTTAGGTAATCAAAATGTTTATGAAAAGTTGTCCAATTTTTTTTTAAACTTTTAGCAGGTTCTTCCCCTTTCAATTAAGTTGATTAGAATATATAAAAACCGAGTCAATAAGACAAGGGTAGCGCCATTAACCAAGTGAAGTTTCTTTTACAAGAACACACTTGGATAGAGGTGTTTTTAAACCCAAGGATGCAAAGCAAAACCACCAGGTGAGTTGATGTTCCAAGGGCTCTAATGGGTTTAATGATCTATAACACACCCAAAAAAGAGAAAGAAAATGAGGTAAGGAGGTCTTCTTTAATGGTTGTCTTTCTCTTTTTCTCCTTCTTTTCTTCTTTTATATTCTCATTTTTCTCTCTAATTCAACCCAATTCGTTTGACACTTAACTAAAGTGGGTTTTAAACCCATTTTTCATTATTTTTATAGTGATGATGGATTCTAATCCGATCTCACTAACCACCCATTATGTGTTGATATGTTGGTGGACATTATTCATGCCTTTATTCGTGATTAAGCCTTTCCCAAGGCAAGTTGACGAGGTACGGTATGCTTTGACTTGCTTTAGAAGCTTTAATTTTATATTTTCTAGCTATTGGGCCCAGTCATGACTAATCCCATTTGCAAATCTAGGCATTAATGAGCTTCAGTGGAAAATCCCATCTCGGAGTAGATTAGTTAGTCGCATATCTAGTCTAATGTCGCCAATCGCAATCTTACTTAACTCAATCCTAGTTTAACTGCAAATCAAAGTCAATTGCAAATCTCATCTTGTAACAAACTTATCGTTCATGATTAAACCAGATTCCTTAAAAACTCATCAGGAGTGTCAAAAAAGAATCTTGCAATCCTAATGGACTCGCAACAATGTGCATGTGCAAAGTGAAAAGTGCACCTTAAGTGCCCTTGCACCCAAGCCCTTACCTACACCCATGCCAAATCCTAAGTCCATGCTCGTACACGTGCATATATGTGTGTGCATGAAGTATGCACCTTGTTGTGCCGCTACTACACTAGAGGGAGTCTTTCATGATACATATAATGAGGAAGAGTGATGTATATGCAGCAGTTGTATCCCATTCCCAATCAATGTGGGACTAAAACAAAGAACCAAGAAAAAGTAAATTTTGAAAACCCAAATAGATTGAAAATGAAAAACAGAGCTTCCATTAAACATTCAAAAACCTTCATTTTTCAACAATCTTCCACTTGTTTCTAAATTTTTTGAAAACATACAATATGGGCAACAATTGAGTTCCCTTATGCATTAATACGAGTGCATGACCTTGAAACCAATACTTTGTGTAACAAACCATTGCCCGTCTAAGACTCGGTGGAATACTTCGAATTGAAATCTTGTTGATAAATCCAACTTGTTACATACATAGTCCTCTTGAAAAGATGTACTCATTGTAAAGCCTGATACTTTAAAGTTTGTGTGTTATTTTAGGTTTACTGAACACTCTAGAGATAACATGAATCTTAGAGGAAGTGATAAACTTTCAGACTAAGAAAGATGAGTCACATATTTGGTATACTAGTGCTTAACTTAGGGTTTAACGATCTCACATAGAGAACCAACATGAGAATCCTTTCATCCAAACCCAGAGTCTACTAGAAATTCATTAGGAGAGTTCAGTTTTCATCCTCTTATCTATAGTTCCAAACTATAGGTTTAAGCACTTTTCATCTGCAAGATAACCAATTATAGGCTTGCCATAGGAACAAATTTATTTAAATAAAGAAACTTTGTATTTTTTTCTAACAATATACAACTTGTTTGTCCATTGAAGCTTCAAGCAATTAGGCTAGTTTCCCATTGAATCTCCTTTTCCCAGATATACAACATAATTAGAATCAAAGTCATTTAGCTTTCTTTCTCTCATGCTCTTTTAAGGTACTACTTTCTTGGAAGTGGGTTTCCTCTTGTTACTGAATTTAGGCTCTTTTATTCCCCCTATTTTTAGACTTTTTTTAAATGGAAAAATGTTCTTGATGAACTCAACATTTATGGATTCAACCACTATGTGAAAAGAAGGTGTGTCCAAATTGAGATATCTATAAGCCTTACTTGTCATAAAGTAAAGTATCAAATAAATGTATGATTTGTTCCTCTTGATCTAACCTTTGAGGTGTGCTAATTTTAGAGTTTAACTCAAGTAAAACAATCCCATATCTTGAAGTAACCCAAATTTGGTTTTCTTCTTTCTCATATCTCATCTGAAGTGACATATAATATGTTTTGAGGAACATGATTCAATACATGTCATGCAGTCAACAAGGCTTCTCTTTATAGACTTGAGCATGTACTTGAATTTATCAACATTGTATTGACCATCTTAATAAGGGTGTAATTCTTTCTCTTAGTAACTTCATTTTGCTATAAAGTGTAAGGTGCTGATATTTCCCTTTTAATTTCATGTCCTTCATAAAACTTAATGAATTTAGAATCAATATATTCGCCACTTGGATCAAACCTTAGAGTCTTGATTCTTAAATTCAAGGAGTTCTCAACTTCAATCATGTAAGACTTAAACTTCTCAAACACTTCATCCTTTGTCCTTATAGAAAATACATTTGTATACTTGGACACATTGTAAATGAAGGTTAGGGTATACCTTTTTCCTCTTCTTGATAGAGTATTTGTCATCTCATAAATATCACCGTGTATTAAATCTAGCACAATTAATGATCTCTCCACATTCTTGGAGCTATGTGTAATTTTACATTTGTTATACATAATGCATTTATTTTTAGATAAATTGTAGAGATTAATAGTAAATTCCAATTCAATCATCTACCTAATTTTCTTGTAATAAACATATCCTAATTTACCATTTCATAGATTACTTGACTCAGACATGTAAATAGAAGAACTTGTTATTTTATTGATAGTGTTCAATTTAAACATACTAGAAGTGGAAAAACCTTTGCCTTCAAATACACCATTTTTTGTTAGTGCTGCTTTATAAAACTCAAACATCATCTTGAATCTATGCTTGATTAACAAAAACCCTGTAACAAGATTCTTTCAGATTTCTAGAACATGTAACACTTGTCGCAAAAACACTGACTTTCCAAAAGTAAATTTTAGTCCAGTCTCTCATTTGCCATTAAATTTAAAGGTGGAGGAGTTTCCCATGAATATGTTCATTCCATTTTACTATTTCATGGAAATTGAACAAGTTCCAATCAGTACAAATGAGTTTTGTAGCGTTAGTATCTATCCACTAATCGACATTTTCTTCAACCAAATTGATATTTAAGATTATATTAATTGTCTTTTCAAGTTCAACACTTTACTGTCCTTTGTCCTTGCTTATCTTGACTAACTTCTAATTGTGACAATCTCAAGTCATATGTCCTGGATTTTTGCAATTAAAATAGGTGAGTTTGACTTTGCATTTCTTGAAGGGCTTCTTCCCTTTCTTAGTTCTCAGCTTGAAGCAATTTTCTTTTGTATTTTTTTTATTGTTAAGACTTATTCTCGATGACATGAACCTTCACAAAAGATTTTTTTTTCTTTCCCTTATCTTGAAAAATCTCTTCAGTTATCAAGTGATGCTTCAAGACTTACTTAGACATATCCTCCTTCTTGTGCATCAACTTGATTTCATAATCTTTCCAAGATGGTAGCAACTTGGCAATCACAACATTCACTTGATACTTTAGGGCATTAACATCTCCCTATAGATATTGCATTAACAACCTTTTGCAACTCTTATATTTGCTCTAAATTTTGTCAGTTATCAATTTCTGGTTGGAAACCTCTTCACTAAATTAGATTTCCCATAAGGCTTTTTTAGAGCTCCTTAGAAGTCTTTGCTAAGAAGCCTACAACATGCTAGCAACTCAATACAGGTTTTTTGTATCTTATAGTCTAGGATACGATAAAAAAATCCAGATGCGGCTTAAGGTGGAAAATTGAAGTAGATCAAGGTATATAAGTATTTTGAAACAAGACATAATACAAAACCAGAGCTTCCTTGCAAATGAAAACCACATTACAAACAAGCATAAATTATTATGATGAGATGTATGTGTGTGTGTGTATATGTGTTTTTTTTTTTTTTTTTTAGGGGAAGGGGGTAATGAAACTGCATTTATGTTTGAAATAAAATTCTATTGATGAAAAAGAAATGAACCATAACTAAAACAAAAAGCTATATAGGATGATTAGTCACAAACGATAAACCTCCTTAATAAAAAGTCGGATATTTTATATAGTAAAAATGCAAATCATCATAGCACATTACATTTCCCTCTTCTAAGAGTTCTTATACGACATAATAACTCTTCTAAGTACCCCTAAATAATACATACTTATGAAAATGACACACATAACATCTCGAAAACCCTTAAAAGTTTGCCAATTTTTCTCAATTTCTTTTGGATAACTTCTCCATTATTAATCAATCACTAATAATTTCTAATGAAACATTAGTAGGCGAAAACATAAATTAGTATTTTTTTGGCTAAGAAATAGAGATACACATAATGAGACAACATTGCTTATATTTGTATGAAATGGTTTTCTTATATCATATGAAAATAATCATCCACTATGTATACTTGAATGAATTAATTTAAATTACATATATTTTTTTTTTCTTACAAAGGTCAATTATTTTGGCATGTTTTATTTTAAAATTTAAATTAATTTAAGATACATTCTAAAATAAAAGTATTCATATATTTTGAAATGAATTATACTTAACTAATATTAATATAAAACATTTGTTTTTGGTAAAAAAAAACATAGTAGTAATTCTCAACTTTGTCCCTAAAGACATGTATAGATATCATGAGCCAGGCTATTGGGCCTTAGCTGTCCAATGTCCACAAGAAGGGTATTTTTGTCTTTTCAACTTTCCACAAAACCCACTTTCGCTACGTTTCCGAAGTCCAAGTCTTAACCCAACTGCAAGTCCAAGGTCCTGAAGGAATATCTTCATCCACATCCATCCGTCCATTCCCCCATCAACCAACGGTTAAAGATTGCGATCCGCGTCATTCGTTTCGATTGGCTAATAATCTTCCAATCCCACATATAAATTTGAGATAAGGGAGTCGCCCTCGTCTCACGATACCAACTCCGAATTCCCTTCTTCCCCCATTCCCTGCAAACCCGCATCGTTCCTTAAAATCTCTGCAAAATTTTCGATATGGCCGGAAGGGGAAAGTCTCTCGGTGCCGGAGCATCGAAGAAAGCAACATCCCGGAGCAGTAAGGCCGGACTCCAGTTCCCTGTCGGTAGAATCGCTAGATTCCTGAAAGCCGGCAAGTATGCAGAGCGAGTAGGTGCCGGAGCTCCGGTGTATCTCGCCGCCGTGCTTGAATACCTCGCTGCCGAGGTGGGTCTCTGCCCCCTTTCGATTATTTTTAGTTCTAATGGAGTTTTAGTTATCATATTGATTTTTCTGTGTTCTGGATGAAATTTTGTTGCAGGTTTTGGAGTTGGCTGGGAACGCAGCGAGGGATAACAAGAAGACGAGGATCGTGCCAAGGCATATACAGTTGGCGGTGAGGAACGATGAGGAGCTCAGCAAGTTGCTGGGTGCCGTCACGATTGCGAATGGTGGTGTGATGCCCAATATTCATAACCTGTTGTTGCCTAAGAAGGCGGGTTCTGGTTCCTCGAAGGCTGTTCCTGCTGATGATGAGAGTTAGGTTTTCTTTGATTCTCAGAAGAACGAAAGGAAGGGAGGGGTAGTCTCAGTTTCTAATTCTTTGTTTTCTTTTTGACTCTTTACATATAAATAGTTGTAGCAGTAGTGATTAGTTTTTGATGTGTAGTGTTGTCTTTGTTTTTGGGGCTTGTTTTCTTTTTATGCTGGCTTCAGCAATGTAGATGAAGCGGATAGATTTAATCTTTTGTGAATTTGGATAAAATTCAGTTATCTTCTTCTGTTATGTTCTATTTGATTTTTGAAATTTGGGTATTCAAATGGGTCGATCACATATAAAGAAATAAGGAAACAAAGTCTGCGCTTTCTGAAATCAAAACACACAGTGATCAATTCAATGGGAGAAGTGATTACTTTGGTCTTTCCCTAATGTAATAAAATTAGGGGAGGTTGGGGATGAGAAAGTAAAGCTAAATGGGCACGTGTGTGTGGATTTGTATTTGATTTTTTCCCCCCTTCTTCTCAAAGGTTTAATTCAAACGATATTCTCTGTTCATGAGTCAAGGTTTTGCTTAATTTGCTGGATTCTATTTATTGCAACCATTCTACTTATTTCCTTTGCATAGGGTACATTTTCTTTGTTCATTCTACACAACCTATGGCTGCCCATTGAACCATTCATTGAAACATGGGATTTAATTAGAACCATGTAAAATCTTTAAATGATTGAAAGAAAGTAGATGGTAGAACAAAAGGAAAGGCTTTTTTATTATTTATTTTTTGGCAAATAATGTACTCTTTTTATTAGTTCACCGGTTTTATCCAGTTGAAAAGCTAAGGAAGACATGTAGCAGATCAGCTGGACACAATAAGCATCCCATTAAAATACCTTGAAACCTTCTGTTCTTCCCCTTTCATCTGAAATAGCAAACCAAAATCATCTTCTCCTTTCAACTTCTTTTTTGATAAACATTCAGAAGCAAACCTGGATGTTACTCTTTCTATACAACTCTTGAAACCATTTGCTGGCCTCCCAAATCCACTGGTTAAATAGCCTCAGGTTTTGTTAAAACTCTCAATTTCCATGGCCTCAGTTCCTTCACTCTCTATATAAGAGTTCTTCATACATATCTCCTTCGTCCCAACATACCTTGGTTCACATGTTACCCCTTCCTAAGTTTTAAAAATCCAATTTTCTCTACCTTTTTCTAACAATCAGTACCAAGAGAAGAATAGAAGGTGGGTTCGATGAGCATAGCATGGATTGTTGCAGTGAGCGTTGGAGCTGTGGAGGTATGGATCAAGGGATTTTGTAGATGGAATTACGCTCTGAGATCGCACCAACACGCCAAGAATAATTTTGGAGTGTTTTTGTCAAGATTGTCTTCTCCCTTTTTCTTCGGTGGCGACGGTGAAGATGAGAGATGAACAAATGAAGTACTCAGAGGAATCTCTTAGGAAAGTAATGTATCTGAGAGCTGTTGGGGACCCAGTTGAACTCTCACTGAATTGAAGGAGAAGGCCAATCAGGGAAATGAAAAAACGAGAACTAGGTTCGACAAAGTTGTAGAACCAAGTGAAGAAAGGGATGGAATTCCCCTTAACCAGCATTGTTGGCTCTATACCAAAACACCTGCCTCTATAACATGGATGTATATGCCATTATTCTTGTGAAAATTCATAATACCATAGAGATTTTTGGAAATCACTTTTAAATTGGGCTTCGTGTACTTACTATAATGATCCTGTAGAACGGCTTTCTTGCCATCAGACATGAAAGGAGAAGATGATTTCGGTTTGCGGTTTAAGACGAAAAGAAAAGAAAGAAGGTTTTAGGGTATTTTTGATATTTTAATGGGATGTTTATTGTGTCTAGCTGGTCTGCTACTTGTCTTTCTCAGCTTTTCAGCTGGATAAAACCAGTGAACTGAGAAAAGGAGCAAATTATTTGTCTTATTTTTTGTTTTATTATTGGATAAAATTCAAACTATAAGAAAAGGGTTGCCCCAGAGCAGCTACATCTTGATCCAGATCTGGTTCTAGCTAAAAAGTTAACCTAGAGGCCATCTAGATTAAGGATGATTCTTCAGGCTTATTTGGTTAGCAAAGCAAGGATTTTGGATGATTCTCTAAGCTTATTTGGTTAGCAAAGCAAGGTTGAAGTTGTGAAGATTTTGAAAATCCAATCCTCTGTACTTTTTTTTTATTTTAAGTTTATTCTAATTAATCTAGTTTATCTTTTTATCATTATCACTTATCCCACCAAAATATCTGTTGAATTGAATTGATGGAATTACAAATAGTTTAAAATATCTGTTGAATTGAATTGATAGAATTACAAATAGTTTTTGGGAAGAAGGAACAAGAAAAGCAAAAATGTCATCAACACATAAAAGGAAGAGAAAAGGTGATAGTGGATCTCTGTGTCTTAAACCCTTGGGAGGGAAAATTTCATTGTCAAGAGAACCATTAAGCACTCGATAAGAGATGGATGCCATGCATTTATTAATCAACCCCCATTTATCATTGTAGCCAATTCTTTCCATCATAGAAAGGATCATTTGTCATTCCCCTCTATCATCGGTTTTATTCATTAATTTTAATTGCTATATGATGATTTGCTAAATTTATTGTATTTTAAGGAACTTGGGCATCTCATGAACAATTAAATATTATTATAAAAACACTTTCGTGGGAGGTAAATGATTTCAAGAAAGATGTCTTTCATTCCCTTAGCCAAAGTTTTCAAGATGATTTAGTAAACAACATTGGAGAGACTAATTAGTCTATAGTAAGAGATGTCTTTAGGGGCTGAAGGTGATAAAAGTTTGGTTGATAGAAGTTATACTAGAACTTCAACTTATTTACTGTCTTTTCAAAACCTACATTCTTATATAGCTGCTATTATCAATGATGACCTTGCATACTCTGCCACCAATAGTGCATGTTATGTGAAAAATATTGGTGCATATATGTGATCCTTGTTTTGGATTAAGAAGATTATTTTAGATTACAAGTGATATTCCCACTTCTTCAATTTCTTTTTCTTACAGTTCTTCCACTTTTTTTTCCAATTAAAATGTGTTAATCTTCTCGACTGGCATTCTTATGACATTCTATAGATCCCTGGTTCTCCTTATCTAAAACAACGAACGATCCTGTTTTTCTGGGAATTTTCACCTTATTAGTATTTGGATGGCCCAAGGCGTTACACGACCTCCTCTTTGGGGTTCTTGGTAAGTTACATGATTATGGGCTATAGTCAAACCTTGTACTATCGTGTTTTTAGAAGTACTTAATCCGTATTTTAAAGAAAATTCAGTCCATATACCACCTTGGACTTGTTTTTCAACAACCAAAAATCTTTGAAATGCCTCTGAAACAGTCCATGTAGTTTGAAGGTGAAGTACATCTTGAATGGATTATCTTAAACTCCCAATGTAAGTGCAACTCTTTGTTCTCTATTTTCAGTTATATTAGTCATAGAAATTAATTGGTAGAACTCTTCATTGTAATCATTAACAAATTTACTTTTTTGATGGAGATTTTGCAAATTTTTGTACATGGTTTGGATAGAATTAAAGGACATACAATTTTTCCTCCTAATTTTCTTCATGTTCTCCCAATATGTGACATGCCTTGACAATAACAATTAGTCCCACCATGAGGATGCTCTTCTTCTTAGCCTTAAGGCTACCAATTTAACTTTTTTTAAAAAAATAATTTTAAGTCATTGGGAATATCTTTAAAGTGTAAAATTTGTTCAACAATGGTAAGCCAATTAATAAATTCATTGACTTGCAATCCACCATTAAGTTTGTGTGTTTCAAATTTAAATCAGCCATTCCATTTTTTATTTTATTTTATAAATGACGAATTTATTTAAAAAGTAAACAACAAAGAATACAACAACACCCAACACACACTACATTAATAGTCCAAAATATAATAAGCTAGAAACATTTCATCTTGAATTACCCGAGAGTGGATTGTATCCGCTCCTCTTATCTTCTACTCCTCTCTGCACCCTGTTAGGGGGAGGGCACATCAACACTGACAAGTGATTTTCACTTTTTGGGGGGGTGCATTTCACTTATTGGCGCTGATGTGCCCTCCCCCTGACAAGGTGTAGAGAGGAGTAGAGGATAAGAGGAGCGGATAC
>JAOXJP010170261.1:0-12692 GCA_025762735.1 Platanus orientalis
ACCCCGGCCCGAGCCTAGTCTATAATTTGAGGGTCGGGCCTGGGCCTACTATGGCCCGGCCCATGCCCACCCCTAATCGTTAGCTGAACTTTAACAATCTAGAGAAATAATAACCGGGCAGAAACCATAGAAGGGAGAAAAGGCAGGAGGAAGAATGCGTTTTGAGTATTTTTATCATGTAACGAATGGTTTGTCCTGGATTTTGTATGTTCCACCATGTCAGTTCACCACAAGCTGACATGTGATAGTTTTATGAATTTGGTACCTCTTTTAAATAAGGAGGAAATGTTCATTTGAACACCTTTTTTAACCCTATACAGCAAACCCCAAGGATTAGGTACGAATACCTTGGGTCATACTATGGCATAAGGGGCGGTCATACAAAAATGTGGCTGGGATTTGGTGTGACCCGTTAAAGACGCCTAAGTTCGGCCCTAATCAAGGGCGGATACATCAGCACCATAAAAGTGATTTACACTTTTTTTTGGGGGGGAGGGGGCGAGTATCACTTTTCGGCATTGATGGGTTTGCCCCTGATGTAGGGCGGGACCTTATACATTTTTTAAGGTATCGCACCAAATCCTCAAAGAATTTTTTACTGTGGCTGGGATTTGGTTTGACCGCTTAAAAAATGCCCAAGGTATACCTTGCATCGATCAGGGGCACACATCAGCGCCAGAAAAGTGATTTTTAGTTTTTGGGAGTGATTATCACTTTTTAGTACTGATGTGTCAACCACTAATACAAGGTATTTTTTAGGGGTCACACCAAATCCTAAGGGCATTTCTTATGAGTACCTATTTTTTTCTGTTTTTATAGTTTTAACCCTATAAGCCATGGCTGGGATTAGGTACAAATGAATTTTGTGCAAACAGGAGCAAATGGCACCAAGGGGTTGACACATCAGCACCAAAAAGTGATTTACACTTTCTTGGGGGGTACTTATCACTTTTCGGCGCTGATGTGTCCGTACCCTGACTCTTTGCACGAAATTCATTTGTACCTATTCTTTTATGTATAATCATTTGTGTGAAGGACTTAGACATATAAAATCCCAGCGGCTTGGCTTCTGTGAGCACAGAATCCATGCACAATACATGTTCGGGGTTGAGAACAATTATATTGGCATTGAAAAGTGACTTGCATTTTTTGGGATGCGTGTTTATCACTTTTTAATGTTGATGTGGATGTTCACAAACGTTTACGTACGGATTTTGCTTGCACAGAATCCGAAGTGAATTCCCGACATGCAGAACTTTTTATTTCCTTTCTGATCATTTTAAAATGATTTTTTAAAATTTATTCACAATAGCGACATTGCTTTGTATTTGTTTTTTTGTTTTTTTTTTTTATTTATCTTATTGTATTGGTCAGCCGCCCATTTATTGCAACTTTGCAAAACTGTTTGGTGGAGAGCACGAGACCACGACCTACTCACACGGTTTTCTTTGGTCTGAAATCCTCTGCCCCACACCCCTTGATGGGACACTTAGGAGAAGGAATCAAAAACCTCCAAAAAAATGATTCCCAGCCCCCTGATTGTCGCATAGATTTCAACCCGTTTTCTTTGACCTGAAATCCACTACGCCACCTCCCTTGTGAGCCACTCAACGGCCACACAAAGGGAGGATCAACTCAGTTTTTGAGATGTCACATCACCTCCAAAAACTGAATTGATTCCTCCCCTTGTGTGGCCATTGAGTGGCTCACAAGGGGGTGGCGTAGAAGATATCAAAAAATATTTGTCCACTAGGCCGGAGGGGTTTTCTTATCTCTTTCTCGTTCACAATCATGAGAACGAAGGTTGGAACTGTTTACGTGACCGGGGCTGCTGGTTTCGTGGGATCATGGCTTGTCACGAGACTTCTGGAACGGGGCTACGTCGTTAAGGCCACTGTTCGCGATCCCAGTTTTGTTCCTTCCCCCGACTTTCATTTTTAGCACACTGTTTCTTCTTCTTTAGCTTTCGATTTGGTAATCTGATTGTTCTGTTGTTGTTGGTTGTTGTGGACGATGGGGGTTGCTCAGTTGCTGGCAATAAAAAGAAAGTGAAGCATCTGCTTAGACTTGCCGAATGCTGATACCCACTTGACGCTATGGAAGGCCGACTTGGTGGAAGGAAGGGGGAAGCTTCGACGAAGCCATCCAAGGGTGCACTGGAGTTTTCCATGTCACCACCCCCACGAATTTCGATGCCAAGGATCCCGAGGAGAGAAGGCAACTTGCATTTTGTTAAAAAATCGCAGTTACGTGGGCTATGGCAGCTGAGATCTTCTCCTGCCCACCAATAATAATCTTGTGGTGTTCACGAGACATACACACATGCCCAAAAATGATCCTTTTGGGGTCCATCGGTGTTCATGGCTCACACAAATTTAATACTCGTGATGAATTCATCCCTGTGGTCCATCTAAGGCATGGTTTAGAAACTCGTTGGTTAACCGGGAAACTCGGCCAAGTTCCAGGTTGACCAGATGCCAAAACTCATATGATGGCAGCAATCTAAACATTCGAGTTAGGGTCGAGTTTTCCCAAGTAACTGGTATCCAGGTAACTAGTTTTAGGACCATCATACCATTTAACTCATTATCTATAGTAATTTGGTGTCCAGAGTCACTAGGGGACAATCTGGAATAAAAATATAAAATGGGAGGGAATTGGATGAAATTTCAAATTCCCGCCCATTTTTATTCCATATGACGCCTCACTGCTGAGCAGGATTTTTACTTACAATAGTAAATACCAAATTTAACCCACTGAACTGATCAGCTGGTAACCATGGATGGATGATGTTAAAAGCATTTAATGCCATTAAAGTCTTCATGTAAACCGTTTTCATATTTTGTTTTTTCAAAATTTTGATGTTTTGCCTTTTGTTTTTTAGTTCAATATCGATTAAGAATGAAAAGAACCTTGTGCTTACGGGTACAAACACGAGCATGGGTGCGGGTAAGGGCTTCGGTATAAGGGCGTTTGAAGCGTATTTCGTACTTCTTCTTACGTGCGCATCGTCACATTAGAATTGTAATATTCATTTTTAATGGTCCAAATAAAATATTATGTTGTTTTTTAATAAAATGAACCACAAATTAAGGGATGGATCTCGCGAAGATATCGTATCGCATAAAAGATACACTGCAAAGAGTGTCATCGAGAGAAGCCTAGTTGACTTAGAATGAAGCTTGTAAAGTAAGATAAGCCCTTCGCAATGGACTTGATTGATTGATGTCTATCAAAAAAAGAACATGTTAAGGGAGCAAGTGAGAGTGGTTTGAGCTATATATAAAACACATTTGATGGGTTAAAACTCATTCGGTGGAAAAGAGGAGGAGAACGAGTTGAAGCCAGAGAAGGGAGAAAAGGAAGAAGAAGAAGAGGAGAATGAGAAGGAAGAAGGCCTATTGGCCATGGGTTTGCCTTCATGGCAACCAACTCTCTCTCTCTCTCTTCTTACCCTTACACCTAGAATCCGTTTGTCATTTTGCACTTAGATTCGCTACCCTTTTTGAAGGAACCAATTAGAATCCATAGGCTGCAAATCTTCCACAGGATTAGTGGTTTCTTTGAGAACAGACACTATGATGGAAGTGTTAACCTTATTTTTGTGACACAGTTTTGATGTGTGATATTCATCTTTCTAATGGAAACTCTACCAAAATTTTGTTAAATTTAGACATGTTTTTTTCTCATTTGATTTTGGGTGTACCCGACCACTAAAGGCAATGAGTTGTATAGAATGTATTGTGGTCTCTTTGGGGAGTGCACCTCATTGAGAGACAGAACATGGTCCGAGATTGGTTATATTTCAGGGTTAGCAGGCTCATGGTCTCTTGCACATTCAAGTAGGAGGCATCGACTATCCTCAAGAAATGTGATAACAACACCTCCATGACTCAGATCAGTCTAGTAAAACTATATCTTGCTTGATTTCCCTAGAAAGGGAATATGTAGGCAGCCTGAGACGGGAAGACCGATGGCACAATTACAACCTAAAGACCATAAATCCACTCTATTATGTTATTGAATTTACTGAACTCGACAACTTTTGTAGGTGATGTGACATCTAGGATCTTTATAGGATCCAATAGATGAGGTACCAGATAACTCAGTTAAGCAGCCTTTTGAGTCACCCAGTCAATCTGAGTTTTGGTTTTTTTCAGCCTTCTTGTGTGCTCTCCACTTCACTAATAGGATTGGCTTCGGAAGGTTTAATGATACTTCTTTTGTTGGGAATACATGTATACATCTCCTGGAGCCACAAGATTATTTGCGGATAGAAGAGGATCTTGACATCAGCTTTCTCACTTGCCCACACTTCTCCCATTTTGTTTTTGTTTCTTTCTAATTTAAAAAAAAAAAAAAAAAAAGTTAAAATGAAATAATGTTTTTGTCCAAGAAATACGCTCTGGATTTGGTAAAACAACTTAGAGAGTGCCTAAAGTTGGAATGACATCAGGGTTGACACATCAATGCCAAAAGTGAAAAGCATCCCCCCAAAAAGTGTATTTCACTTTTCCGGCGTTGATGTGTTAACCCTGATGTCATTCCAACTTTAATTAAGCACTCTCTAAGTTGTCTTACCAAATCCGACCTCCAAGAAATACCGTAGCAAATTTTTTTGTAGCTTTTTGTAGCATGAACAAAAAACATGGTTTTTTTTGTCTTTTAACATGGGGTTTGGTCTTTTTGTTCATGTTAACAAAAGCTACCAAAAAATTTACTTCCACTAGTCACCTTAAAAAATAATTTAAAAAAAGGAAGAGAGAGAGAGAGAGAGAGAGAGAGAGAAAGAGAGAGAGAGAATATGTGTTTGATTGTTTGTGCCCAATGAGTACGGATACACTAAGATGTTGCACTCATCACAGGCAAGAGAGAGACCCCGAAGATTTGGTGTCCCCTTCTAAAGTTTCCCTAACCTATCCTTGCACCTAGGGGCACATGTCACATCAAGAAGTGATTAACACCTTTTCCAAAAAAGTGTAAATCAGTTTTCAAAGTGATGTGTCTCATCCTGTCTGCAAGGACAGGTTAGGGACACTTTAGGAGAGAGCACCAAATCCCAGCCAAATGGGGAGATTAGGATGCTTCCTCAACCGGTTGGGATTTGGTTATTGGTATGACTACCCCTATGCAACCTAGGTCAGTATGGCGTAAGGTGCCAACGGGATGAGATTGTATACGGAAATTTGCTTTTCCTGATGTATTAGGATGACATCAGGGGGTTGAATATCAGTACCTAAAAGTGACTTTCACTTTTTAGGGGGTGTTTATCACTTTTCAGCACTGATGTGTCCACTCCCTAATACCATCCTAATACATCAGGAAAAGCATATTTCCGTATACAATCTTTTCCGGGTGCCAACACATCAACACCAAAACGTAAGAATTCAACGCTGATGTGTTCGTACCTAACCCTTTGGGTTCCTTAACTAATATCACTTCGGAAGCAACAGTGGATCCAGCATCACTAGGTCCACCCCTCCTTCTTCAATACCTCTCTCCCCGCCTTCCACAAATCTTCATTTCATCATGAAGCAACAAATTTTAAATTAATGGTGAAATCCCATCATTGGAGGGACTTCTAACTCCAGTGATATCATCGGAACAACAAATCTCAAGATCATGTTGAGATATTATAAAATATCCAAGGGAACAAAATCCCTTGAATGTAAGAGTGTAGTAACCGAGCCAACTCCCACTTCCCTCTTTTAGAAAGACTTGTGGGAGTGGCTAGGGTTGTCGCACTCCACTCCCCTCTCTCCACATTATTCTTAGTTATGAATCTCTCTCTTTCACTCTCACATGGATAAACAAATAACCCTAAATCACTATCTCTATAAATACTCATGTAAAGATCAAAAGGAGAGCAAGATTTAGAGAGAGAAATTCTGGAAAAAAATATTGAACATGCAACATTGGTGGCTGCTTATAGTTTTCTCAAGAAGAGAAAGATGAAGAAGAAATAGACTTTTGGAAAGCCAGAGGATACTCTCTAAAGAAGAAGAAGAAGGAATGCAAATCTTCTTGCAATCTTCGTCTTTTTTATCTCTATCTTTCTCTCTTCTCATTATGCATGTGGATCTTGATCTCGGTGTCTTCTTTGAGAGGTAAAATCTTGAGATCTTGATTCAAGACTTTTGCTGTAATCGCACTCCTCTTTGAAGGAGATCACTTGATTTAAATAAGAATGATAATCTCATGAGATTTGGTTTTCCCTTGAGGAACTCTTGTTGACCTATGAATGATTTGATTTGAGAAAATTGTTTTACAACACCGTTATACTACCAGATTTTCTGTAAAATTAATCCCTAGACTTTTGGGCTTTAAGAACAATAACGAGGTTTCATTCATCTCTGCTGGAGAATACAAATCCTTAGAGAAACAATGATTCTACCCAAGCTGGATTGTATCTTAGAGTTAGTTTCACTGCAATCCCTTGCACGTTATTGGGAGGCCTCAAGTATCTTCAAAAAATGTGATAACAACACCTTCTACGCTCAAATGAACTGGTTAACACAAAAACTATGAGATTAAAGAAGACCAAGAATTTGTAAGTTTGAATATGTTTAAAAGTTTATTCACGAAGGACTATGTGTTGCAAAAAAATTGCACTACAAAGAACAATGTGTTCGCAAAGACAACATTCTGCGAAGACACTTTCGCAAAGGGCATCCACCTCGCGAGCAATCTACATCGCGAAGAGATTGAGCCTTCGTGAATCCTACTTCCTCGCGAAGAATCCATTTTTGCAAAGTAACTTCTCCATCGTGTGATTTACATTCTCTCCTACTATGACTTACTGACCATCTTAAAACCAATAGATCAAACCTCTACTTCTTTGAGCTTTGGATTAAACAATCAGTCTTCTAAATAAACGATTCTTGATTTTTATTCAACCTAAGGCGTTCCCAAGTTGTTTGGACTACCCAACCCTTTGAAGATCAATAAAAGCTAATCAAAATCCATTATAGCTCCCCTAAGAATTGTCAATACACCTGAAACTGCAAATAGCTCGAACGTGAAAAAACTAACTTAAATCCTCTCTCTCTCTCTCTCTCTCTCTCTCTCTCTCTCTGGTTGTTATGTTCCCTAGTCAATCTTGGATTGTCAAGCTTCTCTCCTGTTTGGTTGCCTCAAATTGAATGGAAAAGTATAGAAAAGAATAAGAAGGAAAATTACACAAGAAAATAAGCGAAAAGAAAAAATCTAAAATTTTCTATCATTTTCTTATGGTTGTTTGGCTGCCAAGAAAATGGAAAAGAAAAACTCACTTGTTACCATTTTTATGTGAAAGGGAGGATTTTTAGGCAATAATTGTGTGAAAATAATATGGTGGAGACGAGAAAATAATTGATTGCATGAGAAAATTTCAAAATTTGAGGAATTTTATCCTTGGCAACAAGATGGCTTGAAAATAATTTTCTTAAGAAAATTTTTCCACGAATCACAAAATTACTAGCTTTTCATAGCAATCAAACAGGACCCAATCAAAAGATAAATACCAGCAAGGAACCACCCTTAGGCCTTAGAAACCCTCTTCAGGATTTGGTACAAACCCAACATGAACAAACAAGGTTTTAATGACGTAGGGGTGGACACATCAGCAAAAGTGTAAATCACTTTTTCAGCACTGATGTGTCTACCCTAGACGCTGTTCAGACCTTGTCCGTTCGGGAATGATTCATACCTAATCCCAGCTGATCAATACTCAAATCCCAAAAGATTAAGTACGAATGAAGTTCATAATAATGGGTCAACCCCTTGGCGCCAGAGGGTAGAGACATCAGCACTGGAAAGTGATAAGCGCCTCCCAAAAACACGTAAGTTACTTTTCGGCACCGATGCGCCAACCCTTTGGTGCTGTTTGTACCAAAGCCCAGCTGCCCCAAACCTCATCTTATGTGTCTCTGTCAATCTTTTGATGGACGGATCTGGTGGTGGTGAACCCAACGCTGACCGTGGCTCCAGTCCCGCATTGCCTTGGTGGGCCCTATTAAAATATACATAAAGTATATTAACTCTTTATTTATTTATTTATTTATTTATTTATTTTGATAATTTAAGTATATTAACTCTAACCCCCTCCTATTATCTAAGTAAATTTAAATAAATAAATGAATGAATAAATGTAATGGTTATGTTTGGTTGACAGAATGGGGTAATAAAGCCTGCGATCAATGGAGTTCTAAGCATCATAAGATCACGTGCTAAGGCAAAGACCGTTAAGAAGCTCGTATTCACGTCATCTGCTGGAGCAGTCAGCAAGCAAAAAATAAGCCCCCGTGTACAACGAAAGCTGTTGGAGTGATTTTGACTTTTGCATAAACAAACAGATGATTGGATGTGTTGGTAGATCCTGTCTTCCTTTCCTTTCTTTTCCATTTCCCTCAAAAAGATAAAAAAGAAACCTTAGCTACTCTTAAAGGCTAAAACCCATGAGCTAAACTTGTTCCGAAAGGCTAAAAATATGACCCTCTATGACCATACCACAAAGCAACAAATGATGTATTTTTTAATTTGGGCACCTACTTTTTGAACTAATTACTTTTTGACACTTACAACACCATACACACCATGTATCTGTACGTAGCGTGGTCACAAACACCATAGTAGCATACAAAGTCACAAATCTCAACCAATGCAATAGGATTTATTGCTACTCAAAGCGTTGAGGATAGTTCTAACTATAATCGAAGACGAACTATTTATAAGGGACTTATTCAAACCACTGAATTCGGAATATGGTAAAGTAACTCCTACATGAGGAACTACCCCTTAGATGGCTTAAGGGGCCTACATATCTGTGCCAAAAAGTGAAATGCATTCCCTAGAAAGTGTAAATCACTTTTTTGGCGCTAATGTTTCTGCCCCTATATAATGCCATATTGACCTAGGTGGCACAGGGGCGGGGGTGGTTGTACCAAATCCTAGCTTCTTAGATGAGTGTCACAATAGCTTTATTTGCAATATTTTTATCTATTATTTTGGAGATTTATTGGATGGAATATCATTAAAAAGATAGGTTCATAATATATAAGACCCTTGAAGAGTTAAGCTTTTAGCAAGCTGTGTCTAGTGCAACTCGGCTCAAACTCACTTAGCTAAATGAGTTCGATCAGTTGGAGGTTTAGGGTCAGCTTATAACAAACCTCTAGCAACATGACACTTGTAAGGTGTTTCTTGTGTTCAGATGTATTTCGTCTCCAAGACACTAGCAGAAAAAGCAGCATTGGAATTTGCCGAGCAGTAATATTGATCTAATCAGCATTATACCAACCCTTGTGGTAGGCCCATTTATCAGGTATCATGCCATCGATACCTCCAAGCATGATAACGGCACTAGCACTTATCACTGGTATGTTTCATCTTCATCGTTATTATAATTATTATAGCTTGCTTCATCATTCATCATTATAGCTTGCTCTTCACATTGTTTCACAGGAAACGAAGCTCATTACTCAATCCTAAAGCAAGTCCGATTTGTGCACTTAGATGATCTTTGCAATGCTCATATTTACTTATTTGAGCATAAAGTTATTTGCTCGTCTCATAAGGCTACCATCATTGATCTTGCAAAAAAGCTGAGAGAGAAATTCCCCGAGTATGATATTCCAACCAAGTAAGCCCTTCACATCATCGATCCTTGTAATGCGAGATGATTTTTAGCTATTCATTTTGTTTTTGATGCAGTCCTTCATACACTGATTAGTTAGCACTAATGCTTCACCATTTGGTGGTGGTTCTGTACAGGTTTACGGACGTGGAGGAAAGCTTGGAGGCTGTCTCTTTTTCATCTAAAAAGCTTATAGACTTGGGGTTCAAGTTCAAGTACACCTTAAGGAAATGTACGCTGGGGCCATTGAATCGGCGAGGGAAAAGGGGTTGATACCTCTCTCTACTGCAAAAGAGCTAAAAGAGCAGTAAATAGGAAAGGGTTTTTTTTTTAAGAATAGGGTACGTGTTTAGTTAACACTACTTTCATAGTATAGTATAGTAGTACTTGTATGGTGCATTAGCCTTTGTGCCAAGGATGCATGAAACGTGTCTGTAAGATGAATAATCTCATATTTTTCTCAAGTAAATAAGAACCTCTACAGCTCTACTACATTGATTGGAGAGACAGAGAGCGGGTGTTGGCAGCTAACAGAGAGAGAGAGAGAGAGAGAGAGGTGTTGGCATGGAAGTAGGGTTGGCAACGGCCGAGCTAGTTTGTCTCAGCCTGAGCCTTGTTTTAAGATCAATGAGCTGAGTCTGATGAGCCTGGATTTGAGATCGTTTCTTAAGCAAGTTTGAGCTGAGCTTCACTTTAAAGCTCAGTTTGGTTAGAATTATATATCTATATGTATATATAACATCACAAGCCTGAGCCTTATCTTTATGTGATGAACCCGAGCTGAGTTGGGCGAAGCTTGCCCCTACATTGAAGCATGCCAACGCATAGGTGGGTGTGTTTGATTAGAGTTGAATTTGGATTCTAAGAGTCTTGGGCTCATCATTGAAGCCCTTTCCTACCATTCTATCCTTTCTCTAGTTTCTCTAGTTAAATAGCATAAAAAATTTATTTTTATTTTTTATTTTGGTAGGGGTCGGCCATTTAGTACCGCTTGATTGCCACGCTTACAGCGCAGGATTTGCACTGTTGGGAGTGACAGATGAACTTTTTTTTATTGCAGATTGCTGTCAAGGGATTCAATTCCCTAGCCTCCCTCCTTGGAGAACTATGCAAAAGCCAACCAAGCAGGGCATAGGCTATGCAGCATCAATTTGTAATTTATGTTTGGAACTTTAATAATATTTTTCTTACCACCCAATAAAGAAGTAAGAGTATATATAGTGTCATGCTTATAACGATAAGATATACTTATTGCCTATACCAATTTCTTGGGTGGACCAATTTTTCGGCTGGATTGATACATCTCGATCTTTCTTATACGAGACGTTTGTTCCAAATAATGTAAAGTTTGGGAATTGTTCTTTCAATTCTATTCCCAAATCAAGAAAATAGATTCTGCTACGAATGTATTATTTGGAATTGCAAAAAATAATGTTTAGTAATGAACATTCTAGAATGCATTTTTCTGATTCTTTGAAATGGTATACCATTGGTAATGACCTGTGCAAAATTATTTTTTTGTCCGATTTAAATAATAATCATCTTCAATTCTTCATGCACCTATCACATTCATACAAGTAGAAAACAATAGTATCTTAAAATCAATAATTCAACAAATACGTGCATTTGTTTTATATTTTATGTAAGTTCAAGTAGGGATATCATCTAGTACCAAAAAAAAAACTTATTGACGTTTAATTACATGATTTTGCTTAAATAATAATATCAAATGGGATGATGATCTCAACCATTGGCCACAAAATTTTGTTCTAGTAAAGAACAGACCACAAGAATTGAGAGTGTTTGATTGCAACTAAAGATGGGACCCGCTTGAAAGAAGGGCAATAATGGGGTATTTCAATAATTTGCTCATTTCTCATTGTGTTCCAGTTTTATCCAGCCCTAAGCAGGTCACGGCAAGTAGTAAAATAAATTATGTATTAAAATATATATTTTTTTAAATCCAAAACTACTGTGACGAACCTAACCAATACGCAAAAAGCCCTAGGACTGATGGAAACACGTTAGGCTAGGTTCTTAACCTTTGGGATCATAACATTCCACCACTTTCCGTAGCCGATGTCCTGACAGCCCACTCTGTGGCAGCACTCACTTTGGCCTAGCATCCAGGTAGTCATTTCTACCAGTGGCGGCCTTCACTCTAGACAGGTAGCCATTTATACATTTTTTTTTTTTAATGACTTTCACTCTAACTCAAGTAGCCATTTCCACACTGTAACAGTAGGTTTCCCTCTCCATAGGTCGCCCCTTTCATGACTCGAACTCAAGACATGGTGTTGGTTTTAATACCAATTGTTATAAACCTAACCAATATGTCAAAAGCCTTAGCACTGATAAAAACGCATTAAACTAGGTTCTTAACCTTTGGGATCATAACAACTATCTTTTATCTTTTTCTTTCCGTTATCACTGTCTTCTTCCTTCGACAACCCAAAACCAATTCCCCTTTCTCACTTCTTTCCTTTGGTGACTTTTTCTCTACCTTTGTCTTGAAGTTTTGAATTTGATCTTGAAGCTTGTCATTGAAGGATTAGGAGATACTCCAAATCACGGAGGAGATTTTAGTGGATTTTCAAGTTGTAGCTGATTTCCTTTAGTATATACCGCTTAGATGTTTGCCGCCTTTGCATCCTCTGCCCTAATTTTAGAGGATTTCTGGGAGCATTGTCGTTGATCTTTGTCACAGGATTTATTGTGTAAGGAGAGTGCCCTACCTTTCTCGACGAGTTACGGCTCATGGAGGATGACTGAGTGTGATGTTGTTGATGAGATGTCACGCTTTGGATCCACTTGATAATTGACTAACAACACATGACAGTTAGGGGTGGGCATGGGCCGGGGCCATGGTAGGCCTGGGCCTGGCCCTCAAGTTATAGACCAGGCTTGGGTCGGGGCTTAGGCTCGGGTCGAGGCTTGGGCTCGGGCTGAGGTTTGGGCCCGGCCCTCATTAATTGATCAGGCCTTGGGCTGACCCATGAATTAAAAAAATTAATGTTGAGATGTAGGTTTGAACTCTAGACCTATCCAAGGTTCAAATTTTCGATTTTGATGGATTATT
>JAOXJP010170272.1:0-12691 GCA_025762735.1 Platanus orientalis
TTATAACATTTGAACTATATCTTGGTGTGCATTAAATTCCAAGGAATTACAATAACATCTAACTTGGAATTTTAAGTAGGGGTAAAGCAAAAGAATTTTTGAGATATCCTATTCACCCCCCCTTTAGGATAAAGCTGAACTTTCATGCATCTAATGTCTCCCATAGAAGTGTCAAGTCTACACTATCAGTGTCTTTAGTGATAGTGCTGGTCTATTCCCGGTGTCTCTGGCAGGAACGGTCTACACCTTTGATAAGGTGCTTAAATCTGCATTACCAGTGTCTCTGGTAGTAGTGCACAATTTTCCTGATGTCTCCAATGGGAGTATTGACAAGTATATATGAAATTGAGCTTTAATCAAAGCATAGGCTTACCTTTTTGAAGATTGATGTAGCCTTTACCGTAGTTTGGGAATGCTCCTTCTTAAGTAAGATAAGGCTTTTGAATCCCACACAAGTTTCCCTTTGAACAACTCTTAATTTCCTCTGCTTGAAGTTTTTTCCTTGGTAGGGATAGAGAAGGGATTTTAATTGGTCTATATCCTATCTAGGTTTAGGGATTAATGAGCACAAGGTTGGAGAAATGAATCTCTCTTAAGAACACCAAAGTTTAGAACAAAAAATATTCAATGTGGTTCCATACCAATTACTTTGCTCTTCAACACTTACCCCTTTTTATAATGGGCCTAAAATCATAGTGTCTATAGGATAAGAATATATTATAATGGACAAATCATGTCCACCATTGATTTGATTCAACTTTTAAAGTTTCCAAGCCAGTCTGAGCATTTTTGGCACTTTGGATTAATCCTAGTGCTCAGATCTCAACAAAAATAGCACCCGAGAATCCATAGTTCAATCCTGGATCGATCCAAATAAGTTGGATCGAGGTAGGGCCCTTTGATCGATCCTGGATCGATCAAAAGTCTTTGTAATCTCATAAAAATGTCTGGAAAGGCTATCGAGACTTTGGGATCACCCCTTCAAGGTTCGGGAAGGTCCATAGACCTTTGGAAACTTTTGGTATACCTTTGATTCACTATGGCCATGCCACCTTACCTAATTTACCTATTATAAGCTCAACATGAAGTGTGAATCCTTCAGAGTAATTTTCAAGTTCCCGATTAACTTTCTTTGAGTTAGTTCTCCACACTTTGAGGTATGTGCACATTGCAAAAAGACTAGGGAGGTCTGTCCGCCTCACTTCAGGGAAGAACCGCGCCCAGTTTGTCAGCCTCTAGGCTCTGGTTTTTGGAGTCGCCACCAACTCAGGTTTTTATAGGCGGGGTTAGATGCTCGCCTCCTTTCTAGAAGAAGGGAGGATACAGGCTTTTTAGGGCTTGGGCTAGGTACTTGGGCATAGGGTTGACTCTCTAACTGGTTTGGTTTATAGGGATTTTGGTAAGCTATTTGGTTGCAATTGGGGAAGGGGTTAGGCACCCCAATTACCCACATTTTTAGGGTGGCTCCTTTAACCTAGCAATTTCCAAGTGCCAATAAGCAAGAATGAATGTATGTGTTTATTTTATTTTTATTGGTCTAAACCACCCTTATGGTGTGATCATTGCAGTCACATTTGAGACATAGTCTCTGGCTACCTACATACCCGATCTTGTATGGTTCTATGTTCCTATGGTTTTGTCGGGATCAGACTGCATGTAATTCTGATGGTTTGTAAGTCTCGGTAGTCAACTATGTTTGACTATGAGACTAGTTCAAGGTAGGTTCATTTTAGGGTTTTTATATACTTACAGAGTACTCCCCGCTACTGACAAGTATTAGTAAAAGGGGGTCAAGACTATGTTATACCAATTTGAGTGTTTTAGGGACCTAATTGGGCTATGGCCGAATCCCATGGTCTTTGGGTTGTGAACCAATACAACAAGACCCTTAGGGTAGGGTGGAGACTTATAAAAGTCAGGAAGGATTGAAAGGCAATGGTTGGGTTAGTTTACTCAGTCGGATAGCACTGACGTAGCAGCCATAACCCCAGCGTTGTCTCCCAAGTAAAATTTAGGTGTTGGGTATTGGGCCTATTCTATGTTCAAATGTTAGAGAAGAGTTTTAGATGTTGGAACAGGGGTTTCCTAAGATTCTGGACTTGTGAGGTTTCATTCTACCCTTTAATTTATTAAAAAAAGAGCAAGATTAGAATTTCCCAATTAGTATGTCTGCTCTTCATGTGCACGCCTAATCTCTTAGTATATCTGATCTTCACAGTGAAGTGATTTTAGGCATACTATCCCAAATGGACCCCACTAAGGGTCTGGAAGTCTTATTAAGAGTTTCTAGGGATCTGTGGGTCTCTTCATAGCATGGGGTATATAGGGATAGTAAGATTGGGTTTTTAGTTTAGTATGCTTGATCTCAGACTGTACGCCTGAAATAGGTTGTACACTTGAATTTTAACTGGATTAAAATTCAGACGTATACTGGACAGTCTACACTCAAACTGACATATATCTCTCCACATAACTTATATTTAGGGCTCAAATTTAGTGGACTAATAAATCACTATGTTAGTGATTTGTAGTTCAAATTTGGACTCCAAATTTGAAGTGGGGAGGGACTTATGGTTCCTATACTACAGTATGTTAAAAAATAAAGCTGAAAGGGGAGACAGGCTTGTCTCCCCTATGTCCCACCATGGGGCTGCTCAACTGGGTTCAGGGGTGGGTTGATCATAGCAAGAGGGGTTTAAGAATACAAGCAAATGAAGATGGGAGAGGGTACCAACCTGGGAAGAAGCTTTCCTTCCTTGCTTTCTTTCTCTTTCTCTTTCTTTCTCTTTTTCATTCTCTTCTCTCTTTCCTTCTCTTCTCTCTTTTCTTCTCTGTTTCTCTCTCTTATTTTTTTGGTCATATTTCTTCCTCTTCCCTTGAGCACAAAATGAGGGAGTATTTATAGGTGGGATGGAGGGGGGTGAGGTGGAGAGGATAAACATGGAAGGGGTGAGGTGGTTGGAAGAGAGGGGTGTAAAAAATCGGTGGTGAGGAGAGTGGTGAGGTGTGAAGTGAGGTGGGAGGTTCTAGAAGGGTGGCTAGGGGTGTGTGGCTGGAGTGAGGAGGTGAGGGATATGTGGAGGGGGTGAGGGGTGAGGTGGATGCTTCTAGAAGCTCCTAAGGAGGTGGGGAGGGAGAGTGTGGTGGGCCCTCATGCCACATGTCATGTAAGGAGAGGGTGTGAGGGAAAGAGTGGGGCCCATGGGGAGGGGTGCAGGGCTAAGAGGGGTGGTCCCTAGATGTCCACCCCACATTTGTAATATTTCAAATGGGGGTGTAGGGCTTAGAAGAAAGCTTAGGGGTATTTTAGTTAGAAATTAAGATATTTTGTCCAGATTTTACCCCTTTACAGTCTCGACCTGCTTTTTGGTTCTTATGGCTCTTGGATTTTCAAGGTTCATAGGTTTTTTACACCTCTTGGACATTCCAGTCGCAACGAAGTTGAGGAAAGTAGAATCAAATATGGGCAAGTGGGTTAAAACTAGCTATAAATGTACCTATATTGGCCGGTACCAACGAAGGAAGGGTAAGAAGGTAAAATTGATTATTAGAATCTTTATATAAAAGATAGCCCTCGAGATTTGTGAGCTATAAGCTCTGACTATGCATGAATCAGATACCTAAGCTGAAAGTTATGCTTTCAACCCTGAATTATCCTAGGATAAATACCGCTTAGACTTGTGACTAGTTTTTTTGGATTTCAATGGGGTGTGATTGTAATCATGGTTGTTTAGGATTTGGAGTTACGATGTCTTGGGGACTAACAGGTAGAGAATCTGAGTCCTAGTGAATTCCCAAGGAATTTTTGAATAAAGGTCATCTGGTTGAGAAACGTGCCCAAGATTGGTGAAGAATTAAGTCAACGAACCATGTTGGGTTTATGGAAGGGTTTCTCTATTAGGGAATTTATTGAAGATCTCAAAAATCCTGAAAGATGAGTTTGACCTTGAAGGATTTGGACTTCTAGATAGTTTTTTGGGGCTCACCGAGTGTTTATGGCTGATATAGGTGAATTTACTGTATTTTGGGGATAAATTGGGGCAATTGGGGGGCATTGTACCCTTTGAGATTTTTCTTGGGAAGATTTAGGGCTTACTAGGGTATGGCCACTGACTGGTTGAGTTTCTGGTTTGTGTCGGGCCTTCAAGGTTTTATCGAAGGTTCAATTTTAGGGGGAAAAAGTGTATTTTGAGAGAGCAGAGGAAAATGATAATTTTCACACCCTTTTGTACCCCAATATGAGAATGTTGATGAAGGCTGGAGAATCCTAAAAAAAATGGGCTTCATAGCCTAGAGTTTGAGGTCTTTTAAGGGGCAGGGGCAAAATGGTCATTTATAAGACTTTTAGGATTTTGGTGCTGGAGGCCCTGTGAAAGTTCCTAAAATCCAAACATCTTCATTGTGGAGAGTATTTTGGAGAGTTGTGGAGAAGATTGGCTCAAATGGGTTTTGTTTTGAACTTCTGAGTGTGTAGGGGTAAAATGATAATTTGTCAGCCTTTTTGGTGCTTCAATGTGGGATGGCTTATGAAGGTTGGAAAATTCAAAATGTCTTTGTTGTAGCAGAGATGTTGGAAAGTGGGTTTAATATGGCTTGATTTAAACTTCGGAGGGTGTAGGGGTAAAATGATAATTTGCCAGCCTTTCGATGCTTCAATGCGGGAAGGCTTATGAAGGTTGGCAATTCAAAGTGAAATAGAGCTAATGGTTTTGAAATTTGGACCCTCATAGTCCTAGGGTGTTTTCTAGAGAGATTAGGGTTTGGTCTGATTGATCTTTGAGTGGAGTTTGGATGTTTACAACTAGAGTTTCCTTTAAGAATGCCTAACTATTTGGAGTTCTAGGAGAGTCTAGGATTTGACTTTGTCTCTTGCTGTAATGAACCTATCTGACTCCATTAATTAGCTCGTGGTAAAATTTGGGTGCTGACAAGGTAATTCTTCATGCTTGGGGCAATTTTTCATGGAGTTCGAATTAGACAACCTTCTAGACTCTAACATGACTTCTTACATGTCTTAATCTATACAATGCTTGTATTTTATAGTTCTAACAGTCTGGTGGAGAGCTATTGGAGAGACTTTGCCACTAGATAAAGGTGAATCACTCACTTAGGGTGTTTTTCTGAAGATGGGTTTTCCATAGTTATTACTTTCTACATAGTGTTCGTGATGCGAAAGAAATGGAGTTCATGGAACTCATATAGGGAAGCTGGATGGTTTGGTAGTATAAGTCCAAGTTCATAGAGCTAGCCAAGTTTGCTCCCTATATCCCGGTGATGATGACAAAAAGGCTATGAAATTTAAGATAGGATTGCATCCTAGTATTTAGATCCACATGGATATTCAACGACTGAGTAAATTGGTTGATGTTGTTGAGACATCTATAAAGAAATCTTAAGAATGCTCACTCAAGCATTCCAAGGTGAATTGTTAGGATGGTGGACTCATGTTCCCATAGAAGCAAAAAAAAAAAATTATTTTTGAGAATCAGTCCACATAGATGATTTTGGTAACCTTTAAAATGGTTCCATATCAACCTTAAACTTTAACATATCATCTATAACAACTCCAAAATCCAAGGCCTTATTTAGGTGTGAATCCATGTCACTATTATTCGATTCCACTTTTCAATCAGTATAAATTTTTCACATTTTACCTTAACTTTAAAATCTTAAACATAATATACATGCAACGGAATAAAGATAATATCATGCTAAACACAAGACCTCAATGTGTAGCAGAAATAAAGCATAAACTTATAAACATTCTAACCTTCCATGTAACTAAGTCCCCATCCACAAAGTAGGAACTTCAAACCATAACATCAGGGTATCCAAATTTAAACTAGTACCTCCAATTAAGTTCCAAATAGAAAATAATTACATACTAGAATCGATGAAAATACTAGACAAAAATAAAGAATGGCATCGTATAACTCATGGTTATTTGGTAAGTTGTTTTGTAAACCCTGAACTGTTTTGGTTGATGAAATGAGAAGGGTTAAATAGGTTTCAACCTTTTGGAGCTGACGGTTTTTGTAAACATTTTGTCTTTTCAAAATGCCTTCTTGGATAAAGAATCCATTCAATCAGCTTTTTTTTAGTTCTTTTGAAATGAATCATAGTTTTGTCAATACTTTGAAATGGGTATAGCTGATTGGAAGATTCTTTATCTTTTTAAAAATGAGGTTTATCCATGAGTTATACTTAGGCTACTAGTTCTTTCTCTGTCCTTGGTGGTGTTACTATTAGTAGATGTGCTACTTTGGGAGACATGTAAGTCAGCGACATAGGGCTCAACTGCTTGAAAATCTTGCAGACAACATCGCAAAAATGCTGTAAATACATGTAAATAATTTGAGGTCTACAAATTATATGATAATCATCAAAACATAAGGCATAAAATTAATCAAGCATTTAGTTGGTTAGAATTGGTTGAGTATGTTCTATGTTTAGTGAGAACAATACTGAATGCAAATGACTTGATATGATATGCTAAAAAAATGTTGATGAAAATAGAGGTTTGTTAGTAATGTTAGTTGTTGGCTAAATGTCCCTTTGCCTCCCCTTTTGTGAGCCCGTACTTAATTGTATGTGTTAATCATGAATTAAATGTTTCATTTGCCCTTAATCTGGACAAAGATTTTTGATGCATATTATAACTTTTGTCCCTAGCTTGGACAATAGTTACAAGATTTGCATATTTTATGGAGTATGTTGTATCATTTGTCCCCATTCTGGAAGAAGGTTACGAACATAACATGTCACATAAATTATGGGATGAATTGTATCCTTTGCCCCCATTCTGGACAAAGGTTACAGATTGAAAGACTCTGGATTGTATCTTTTGCCCCCATTCTGGACAAAAGTTTATAGATTGAAAGGTTTTGAATTGCATTTTTTGCCCCCATTTTGGACAAAAAGTTTGCAGACTGAAAGGTTTTGAATTGCATCCCTTGCCCTCATTCTAGATAAAAGGTTACAGATAGAAAGAGTTTGAATTGTGTCCTTTGCCCCCATTTTGGACAAAAGATTACAGACAAAAAGAGTTTGATTTATATCCTTTGCCCCCATTTTGGACAAAATATTATAGATAGAAAAATTATGAATTGTATCCCTTGCCCCCATTCTGGACAAAAGTTTACAGATAGAAAGATTGTGAATTGTATCCCTCGCCCCCATTCTGGACAAAAGGTTATAGATAGAAAGATTGTGAATTGTATCCCTTGCCCTTATTCTGGACAAAAGGTTACTGACAGGAAGAGTTTGAATTGTATCCCTTGCCCCCATTCTGGATAAGAGGTTACAGACAAAAAGAGTTTGAATTGTATCCCTTGCCCCCATTCTAGGCAAGAGGTTACAGATAGAAAGAGTTTGAATTATATCCCTTGCCCCCATTCTAGACAAAAGGTTACAGATAGAAAGAGTTTGAATTGTATCCCTTGCCCCCATTTTGGACAAGTGGTTACAGACAGAAAGAGTTTGATTTGTATCCCTTGCCCCCATTCTGGACAAGAGGTTACAAATAGAAAGAGTTTGATTTGTATCCCTTACCCCCATTCTAGACAAAAGGTTATAGATAGAAAGGAGTTTGATTTGTATCCTTTGCCTCCATTTTGGACAAAAGATACTGATAATCCTTTGTCCCCATTTTGGACAAAAGATTTTGAAATAATCTTTTGTCCCCATTCTGGATAAAAGATCCTGAAATAATCCTTTAACCCCATTCTGGACAAAAGATTATGGAATAACCCTTTGCCCCCATTCTGGACAAAAGATTCTGGAATAATCATTTGTCCCCATTTTGGATAAAAGATTCTGGAATAATCCTTTACCCCCATTCTGGACAAAAGATTCTAGAATAATCCTTTGTCCCCATTCTAGACAAAAGATTCTAGAATAATCCTTTGCCCCCATTCTAGGCAAAAGATTTTGGAATAATCATTTGTCTCCATTATGGACAAAAGATTCTAGAATAATCTTTTGCCCCCATTCTGGACAAAAGATTTTGGAATAATCATTTGTGCTCATTCTAGACAAAAGATTCTGAAATAATCATTTGTGTGGAATAATCCTTTGCCCCCATTCTGGACAAAAGATTCTGGAATAATCATTTGTCCCCATTCTGGATAAAAGATTTTGGAATAATCTTTTGTCCCCATTCTAGACAAAAGATTATGGAATAATCCTTTGCCCCTATTCTGGACAAAAGATTTTGAGTGCTATGTATTAATCATGACGACTTTTTAAGGGTTCGAGTCATGAAAATGATAATACATAGTCTACTAGATATGCTACGTATTATTCATGTTAGCCTTCTGGGCTTACGTCATGAACATTATAATACATAGTCTATTGGAAATTGCTACGTATTATTCATGTCGGCCTTTTGGGTTTATGTCATGAACATTATAATACATAGTCTATTGGAAATTGCTTTGTATTATTCATGTTGGCCTTTTGGGCTTACGTCATGAACATTATAATACATAGTCTACTGAAAATGTTACATATTATTCATGTTGGACTTTCGGACTTATGTCATGAACATTATAATACCTAGTCTACTGAAAATGCTGAGGGGCCAAGGCCCAGATTTCATTGTTGAGGGAATAAGGCATAGATTCTATTGTTGAGGGGTAGAGGCCCAAATTTTATTACTGAGGGGCCGAAGCCCAATATCTTTTGCTTTCTATTTATTGGGAGGTGGTTCATCATCTCCGATTGGTTTTGTTGTGAATGGTTTCGTTGGGAAATAACTTACCATCTTCGATTGGAGCCTAATGGCAAAGTCATTGTTGGGTGGTAGAAGATACTGCATTTCCATATTGAAATCAAAAGAGTCATGTTTGTGCTGCATTTAGTCTAATGGTGGAAGTGGTTGTTGCGGGAAGCCCAATTAGGATCCCTATTACCTTGTGAAGTCTATGCCTAATTCTTGCATAGGCATTATGTCATAACATGTTGCAGTGAGGTTTTGAGCCCATTGGTTGAGCATGAAATTTGGGAGCCTGAGAAAATGTGCGAATGAGGCTTCATGCTGTGTTGGCATTTATGGTAGCCCTTGGACCTAGTTCTTCTTAAATAATTTTGACTGTCTGAATTTGCTATTTAATGGCTATTGATTGTGCTTGAAAATTCTATTGCTAATGGTCATGCTCCTATTGCCTCAAGATCAAGGACTTTATTCGTGGGATGAAATGTGGCTTAGGTTGTGGGTTTGAAAAAAAGAGGTCAAAGGCCCAAAAAAATGATTATTAATAGTCAAGTATTATCTCAATTGTTTAATGACGATAGGAGATCTTGAATGTAGAATGAAATGTGGCTTAGGTTCAACATTGTATCTTGCCTATTGGGTAATTGATTGTTTGATATGTCATGCTTGTCTTGACTGTCTATGAATGTGGGAGATTTGAAAGGCTTTGAAAGATAAGCACTGGTCATTCATGTATGTTTAAGTCTGCAAAGTGTGTACAAAATGTGACTGAACCTTATCCAGGTTGCCTACATACCCCAGTGTAGGGATCAAGTCAAGCGTAGTTCATTGGAGAATGTCTTTCATCTTTTGGGTTTGATGGTTCAATACTGAGGGTAGCTTTTGAAATGAAGTGGTTTTAGTGGGGAAATCCTCTCTTTTTTTGCTTCTCTTTTTTTATTTTTTATTTTATTTTCTCTTATTTTTTCTTTTTTTTCGATGAGATTTCCTATGATGATGACTACTGTAATAAGAGAGCTTGGATGAAAGTATTGTTTGAAAAATGGTTTATTCTGCAAGAATGGATGGATGCTTGAACATACTGAATCATACTCATGGTTACTTTTTAAATTGTATATGAGATGAATTGGACATAGAATGGGTCTATTATTGTGATAGAACTAAGGTTGCGTAGCTATGGTTGTGAAAGTTGATGTTGTAGCATACTGCTATAGAAGTGAGTCAAGATTAGTAATGTGGATGTATTTGAACAATTAAGGGAATTGTGGTTAACAAGAAGAAGCCTTTATTGTTGGCTCAAAATGGTTGACTAGTGATTAACTTTGAATAGGCCATTTTTGAGGATTCTGGTTGGCCAAAGATGATCTCCCTTTATTTTAATGAATAATTGATATTATACTTGACATGGGTTTAATACATGGGAAATATTGTATTTAGAAAGAAATAGACTCTATATTTTGGCCCAAATTGTTTGACTAGTGGAGAATTATACGTGGGTCCTTTTTGGGAATCTGGTCGGCCAAAGATGGCCTCCTATCCTTTCTAGGAGCATTAGGAGCATGTTGTCGGCTATGATTGTAGAGCACTACGAGCACATTGTTGATTGTCAAAGCGGAGCTTCAAAGCATTTTGTTGGTCATCAAATTTCTTCATGAAGAGTAGATGTTTGACTGGACAATTTGTTGTTTTACTTTTTTCCCTTTTTTGGTTTTTTAGCACTATAATTGTCAATCATTACATCTTGGATGTGTCTAAATGAACGGCTCTACAATAGTTGGCCAACGTTGCTTGCTGGATGCTAACAGGTTTTCTGAAGGACGCCCGTCATGAAAAAGTGAAATCTCATGCTTTGTCATTGATCTATAAACCCTCAGGGAAAAAAGTTGATGACATCATATATACGTGAGTTTATTACCTTTGACTTCACTGGATTGATTAGGCTTCTAGCTTAACCAACATCCACTTGGGGATTAACATAAGCACGCTCATGACTCTTAAGACATCAATACATGGTTTTAAGTTGAATTCTTTTTATTTTAATGGACTCTTTTAGGAGGCTTTCTAGACATTTAGCCACTTGTTAGTAGTTAGTAAAGATCCCTTTGGGTTTGGGAAAAATATTTTGAAAATATGTACACGCAATATGCAAATCATGCGTGCAAAGTGATGAAATTTTTTTGAAGGGGGGAGACTTATTGGAGTATCCCATTTTGTAAAATCGGTGCCCCTAGAGGAAAGAGTAGGGCACACATAACAAGCAAGTTATGATAAAGCATTTTCTTTTAAAATTCGTTTGTCCAGAGGGAATTCAGAAGTTGAAGAAATACAATGTGCAAGAAATCATGCATGAATTTTAGAAATTGTATATTTGAGAAACGTGAAGTTTTACAAAGTTATGAGATAATTTTAAAAGATGGAGTTTGATAAAGGTGTGCTTTTTCAAACATGGTGCATGCTTAAACTATGTTAAGTTATCATTAATGTTATTTGTTTTAAGGTAGTATCTAGAATAGTATCTCTGCAAGAACTTATATCTGATAATCCAGATCTCTTTCCCATACAACTTCTAGAACTTGGTCTGATGTTGATGATGAATTTGATAAGATAAATATAGAGAATGTGTCTTGGAAAATATTTTATTTATACAAAAGGGGCTGCACTTGGAGTATGAAGGATGACTCACAAGTTGCCTATGTACCTGACACAGAGGTTAGGATCAAGCTAGTTTGTAATCCGGTCTGTACATTGTTTACAGAAGATAAAAGGAAATATAGGTTTACAAAGTCTTCAAAAGGCTTCAAGGTTGTCATGTTTTGCTGATGATGATGGTCCCCTGGTCGATGAGGTCTTGAATGGCATGCTTTAACTTAAAGCAGTTGTCAGTAAAGTGTCTAGGGCTTTGATGGTAGACGCATTATTTCTTTATATCATATGTCTTTGGGAGAGGACTGGGCATCTGTCTCAAAGGAAGTAGCTGGAGATGCCGCTTGTTGACTAAGTCAACCAACATGTGACTGATGGGACAAAGCAAATGGGTGAATTCCCTTGTAACTTTTTTGGGATGAGGGGAGCAAGGTCTGCATCCTCATTCTTTGGGTGATGGTGGTTAGGCTTGTGTTGTTGGAATGTTACTATAGTTATGAGTATATTGAGTAGGTAATGAAGGCATAGGACTTTGGACTGCTAAGGTTATGGATGAGAGAGATGTTGCTAGGAAAAACTCTTGCTCCTTTTGTGTGGTACCCAGGGGTACCTGGATTTCCTGGATCCCACCTTCTTGCATGGCATTCTCAATATTAGATACGGCTCCTATCATTGATGCAAACTCATTACATGCTTGAGCCATTATCTCATATATAGATTCTAGGGTTTTTAGGAAGGTTGATGCCATGTCAACTTCTTTCAAAGGCCTTTCAAGTGTAGAGGCTAAAAGTCTCCATCGAAGAACGTACTCTCGAATGTTTTTATGTGATTCAAATCTTATCTTTCCTATGCTTGGCCTTAGGAGTAGGAAGTCCAAACTAGTCTTGAAATGCTCTAGAAAGACTTGTGATAAGTCTTTCCAGGTCCAGAGTTTGCCCCAATCTAGGTTCATAAACCATCTGAGGGCGTGGCCCTCTAGGCTTTGTGAAAAAGATGGATAAAGAGTCCCTCATCTTTACCGAGTTGGAACATTTCATTACAATATGTCCATAAGTGTGTATGGGGACATCCTCTTCCATCGTACCTTGTAAGCCCTGGGACCCGAAGTCTATTTGAAAGGTGCCCCTTAGGGTATGAATTTCTTAAGTCCATGTAGGGGGAACGAGTTTTTCCCAACTCTTCTCCCTTACTCATGATCTATTTGCCTTGTAGGTGGGTTTTTTTGGCTTTGGTGGTATGGTGAGTACTCTAGATTTGGTGTAAGGATTGAATAGTAGTATGAGAGGAGGGGCTATTATGGGAATTGTCGAGTGTGTATGCAGGTCCCTTTAAAGG
>JAOXJP010170283.1:0-26705 GCA_025762735.1 Platanus orientalis
GTAACCCTTGGGGATGTGGGATCCTTCTGGGATTCTTATCCTTAGGTTGTGGGGCCCAATATCCTTATTTAAGTCAAACTAGAATGAGGACACCCTATCTTTTGTTAATTACAAACTGGCACACCACTAATTGCAATAATCTCTGTTACACATTGCAACTGAACTCCCAAGGATAAGAAAATAACAATGAGGCCCTTCTTTACAGATATTTCACAAATATGTTTGTCAACACCCAAATTTTGACTTGAGTCATATGATAGCATAAGGTCATGTGATAGCATAAGGACAGCATAACAACATCTAGGCATCAAGACTCTAAGCACCCTTGGCTTAGGAAGAGTAAAACTAGACTGTAGGAAGTTAGGCATCCCCAAAAAGGCATTTCCAGATACTCTAGTCCCAAATGAATCAGTCAAAACACCTTATCACAACCCAAAATGCACCATTTCAGGACAAACCCTAATCTCTCTCAAAAGCATCAATAGGACTTTGAGGGTCCACATTTTAGAATCCCATTTATGTCATCAGTAAGTTTTCCACTTCCTGTAAGCCTTTCTCCAACAAAGCATCACAGATAGAAAAATTATCATTTTGCCCTTTAGTCTTCAAAGGCTCAATATTCACTATTTGTCATCCAGATCACTGAATTTCTCTGCCTACATAAACCTTCTTATCATGAAGCATCACAGGCAAAGAATTAATATTTTTACCTTTTGGACCTACGAACAAAAAATTATGATTTTACCCCTTCTACTCAGAGAATGACCCTTTGACCCTTAAAGGACCCCTAGAGCCTCTCCCGTGGTCCAAATGGAGTAATTTCAAATCCTATGCATCCCTGAGTTTCCCTACTCTATGAAACTAATCACAAATTAGACACTGCTCGAGAACGGCAATGGCCAATTTCTTAATCTATGATAACCCTAACCAAGAAATGACCCTTGCTAGAGCTCTCAGAAACTCATTCGATCTCTAAATTCAGAAAGGTCAATCACTATACCTCGACCCCAACCTTAGCTTCAAGTCTCCAGGTCTGAGAAGAGAGTTTTGAAGTCTTGAACCTTTGAGAAATCTCGAATCTTCCCTAAAAGGTCAAAAGGCTCATTTCTCACTTTTTGCTCTTATGGAGTCAAAATATTCTCCAAACCTCCAAATCAGGATCAGTCGGTGCCCATTTCTTCATAATCGTGAGGGCTTCAAAAATCTATCTAATGAGCAAGGATTTTCACAAAATCTATCTACCAAGATTCCCTCAAATACTCTAAAAAGCGCGATGAATCAGGTGCTCAACAGACTCCAAGGAGCGCATCTGAAATCAAAAATTCAAATTGTCAGTGGCTACACCACTATAAATTCAAAGCCTTGAGACTATCAGATCCATAATAATTTATAGAAAATCCTTGGCCAAACAGTCATTTTTTTCCAAACCCAGAAAAAGCGCGTTTTGTCTGTATTTGGCACCCAGAATGCCCTTAAACGTTTTGCCTGACTCAAAATGCAATAAGGTCAAAGCCATTCTCTCAGTTTCACTCCTATCCTCAATAAAGTATTTCATAAACTCCTGGTTCAGGAAATGTCTAGTCATTCAATTTCACCTGGCTTTAAGCAGCTACAGAAACCCAATTTATTCAAGCAACTTTGCTTTAAAAAGCTCTCGGCACCTGCCCGAGAATCTAGCAGCCAATCTATCAACTCCTGTAGCTCCGAGACTCCCCAAAATTCAAATCCCCTGGATATGGCCTAAGGTGGCATTTTAAAGAAAAACCAACAGCATTCCCTATCTAATTCTGTCAAAACGCTCAAAAAATGGTTTTTAACCTAATTTCTTGCTTAGGTACCGTAATCTCGAGTAATCAGAAGTTGTGAATCACATAAACCTGGGGTCATCTAACCCTGGGCCATCCTTGGATCAATTTTACCATCTTGCCCACTCAAATTATATTTGAGAGTTTTTTAGGTCAAAAAACCTTGATTTCACCGCTTACCCTTTTCATAATTTGGTTCTGATTAGACCAGTGTGACCGGAGCATCTATGACCTCTAAAATTGACACTGACTGGGTCGACTTCTGAGCTCGAGAACTCATGAGGAGTGATGACAGTGAGAGGGTTCAAAAAAATCAAAAAGCAACCCTAGTCATTAAATGAGCTAAAAATTAGATATTTGCATTAAAGGCATTCTCATCCTTAAGCCACTTTTGGCAACCCTTGGATTGAAATCTTCCTATTCTCTCTCTCACTCACCCCCTTGGATCCCCCCTTTGAATTTCAAATCCCTAGAGAGCTAATCAAACCCCCCCATTTGGGATCCCATGCCACACCCTTGAAGAATGCAACAAATGGGATTGCCTCAAAAGGCATCTCCCATGCTCCCCTTACACCTCATCAATCCATGCCAACAAACACAAATAGATCCCCATCCTCCACCTCATTTTAGCCAAACACATCCCCACCCTCCACCTCATTTTAGTTGAATTAATCCTAGCCCTCCACCTAACAAAATTTGGATTTAATCCTAGCTCTCCACCTAGTTTAGGATAAGGATCATCCTAACCCTCCACTTATCAACACCCAAGCCTGATTCTAACCCTACATTACACTAATTTGGGGTTATAAATAGCCCCAAATTCATGCAACATAGGGTTGGCAACAAAAAACCCTAATTGACAAGAGAGAAAGAGGAAGAAGAAAAAGAATAGTGGAAAATCCTTTAACCCCAAGGCAAGGTAAGACAAAACTCAGCACAAATTCATCTTCCCCATTCAACATATGTTAATAAGACTACTGTTATGTTGTCCAATTCATGCTAGAGCACTACTCTAACTCAGGTACATGGTAGAGGCTCAACAACCTCTACTTGTTCTTATTTTTTACTAATTTTCATGATGAATTTTGTACGATTGTTGTAGAGGGATACTTCAGCCCAAATTTTACTATGTTAGACTAGACATATATATAATGTTGTGGATTTAATTTCATGAATTTAGGAGCTGTGGAAGGCCTCGAGATAGCCCCCTAAACAAACCTCAAAAATCGGGTCTTTTGAGACCTAGTTTCAATGAATATTTGCTAAATTTTGTTTGAATTTTCTAGATATGATCTGATGTTCAAATTTTTATATAATGTTTATGTATATATCCCCTACTAGAATGATTAATTTTTAAATTTTTTTAAAACCCCAAGTGTCCCAAAATCGAGAAATCCAACCGTTGGATTTTCTCTCAGTAACTAACACCCATTTTTTAATTGAATTAAAAACAGGTGTTGAACAAATAGGCGTCAGGAGAAAAATTAGGTGTTGAGATTTGGGACCCACCCCAAGGAACCCTGATTCTTCTCCAACCCTATCCTAAGGTATCTCTGACTTCTAGAAATCACTCATGTGCTCATGCACTTCTGTGGACCCTTATTTTTGTCCCAACACCTGAATTTAATTCCAGGCGTTGAATGGAAATTTAGGCATTGGAGTAATTTTCAAGAGTTAAGTCTGGCTCTTAAAAATCACCTTTTTTAAAATCATCTAAGTATGGGTCAACCCTAGGGTTAGTGAAAAGACCCAGGAGACATACCACCCCTCTGAGCCCTACTTGGGTGGCACAAAAACCTAAGCTGCAGATTTAACACCCAACACCCATTTTTTCCTTGAATTAAAATCCAAGCATTGAAAAAATAAGGCGTCAGACCAAAAAATTGGCATTAGACCTATGACAGATAACTACATGGCCCACTTTCGGAAATCATATCTCCACGTGGCCTGTACTTAGGACCTCTAGGGTTACATAGTGTAACCCTAAAAGACTTCCCTTATCCTAAAACATGGGTCCCACAATGTTGAGACCCACCAAACCATCTTAAAAGATTGCACAGAAGTGTTAATCTGATCAGATTCCCCAACGCCTGATTTTTACCCTGAATTAAAATTCAAGCATTGGAAAAACAGGTGTTAAGCCTGTAAAATAGAAAATTTAATTTCTCTTCTTTTCTTTTCCTTCCATTAGGGTTAATACGTAACCCTAAGGAGTCAACCTAGAAGCCACTTTAAGGGGTCCACCATCCCTCTAAGGACCTAACCCATGAGGAGTCTCCTATAATTAAAATAAGACAAAATTGAGAACAGTTTCTAGACTGTTCATAGGCCAATGCCTAATTTTCACCCTGAATTAAATTCAGGCATTGAAAAATCAGGTGCTGAAAGTAAAATCAGGTGTTAGGCCTAAGAAAAATCTAGCAAACCTTTATTTCAAACTTAACAAAGTTTGGACGCTCCAATTCAATCTTAACAAACATGGGCATAGACATTCGATTAAAACTCATTTAAATAGGAGAAGCCACCCTAAAAAGGTGGCTATTTTGGGTGCCTAACACCTTCCCCAAGTGCAACCAAACAACTTACCTTAAATCTCAGGAACATAGACCAGTGTTAGGAATCAAATACTAGACTTTCGAGTCTAGACTTCTCATCTTTCCTGAAGAAGAGAACCGAGATCCAACTCCGTCGGTTAAACCCCGAGTTGGTGGCAACTCCAAGCAAAAGCGCCAAATCCCTCGCACCCAAAAGGGGGGCTTGGCACCTAAACCCGACAGAGAATGCCAAGTGGGTGCGCCGATGTCCACAGAATGACAACTCCACTGGGGACATGTTTAATCTCCACATATATGAGTTTTATCTATATTAAATACATGCTTTCATCTGTCCATTTATTTCCATATATTTATATGCTTTCTCACATGCCTAATTGCTTTATCACATGCCTACTTGCTTTGAATTAGACTTAGGTCCCTTCATTAGCTAGTTAGGATAACACTCCATCTTTAACAATCACTTCAAATTTCCATGCATAGGATAGAAAACATGCTCACATAGATTTAGGGCAGCTTGAATCAGTTAGTAGGATCAAAACTCACATTTAAACAACTTGTATGCAACACATCTCTATTATTTTATACTTTGCACAAAATGAGTCCAAGGACATGACATTGCACCAATACATCACTCTCATGAGCCCTTATCTAGGTCATTACCCACCAATGGATAGACACTGGATTACCACATAAGATGGGAACAACGTCTGAGCAATTGCTGCTATGTCAACGCGGCCATTCTGAGTTACCCAAGCCAGTTACCATTCTATGATCCGATCTTTTTCGGAGAGGTGTTTCAACTGGTACACTTCATCTTTTAGAATCTCAAAAAGCATGCATATTTAGTCATTTTCAAGTTAGAGTTATTTAGGCTACACTCAATAGCTTAGAGGTCTAGCTTTAGGTTTGATTGTCGTGATTTTGAATGATTGCTTGTATGATTGATTAAAAAGAACCAGGAATTCATGTCCGTCTTTATAAAATTAGTCCAAATTATTTTTTTAGATAATTAGGTTTCGATTTTACCTTCTTATTTAAATTTGAATATCTCTCACCTTTTTTGCATAATATATGTAAACGCGATAACGTAGACATTCCACAAGTAGAACAACAAATAAATTAAGCCATAAGAGAAACAAAAGAAATGAATGAATAAAAGCCATCCTCAAGCAACTAAAATACATAACCAATCTAATGTCCAAACATCATTTCAAGTAAACAAAAAAAATTTCTAAACATATCCAAAGTCGCCCAACGTTAATATACACAACCTCTCCAAAAAAATGTGTTTAAATACATCCTTAAATGAGTGAAAAGTAAAAAAATGCATCAACTCCTCTCTAATCCTCCTCCTCATCCGCTAGAGAAGCGTTGGCTGCCAAGTCAGCCATCCTCTCCCTAAAGGTTCCTCTCCTCACCCCTTGCTTCATTCGGGTATAGGAGTGATCTACCCTAAAGCGAACACATTCTAAGGGTGCAACTACATTTGATCCCTGTGTAACAAGATCCATCCTCTCTGTTCCAGGAGGAGGAGGTATATCTTTAGCCCCTTTATTCCTCAAACCCATAGACCCACTGATCTCTGGCTCTCCTATGGGCTGCTCTCTCTCAGGCTACTCCTCAGTCTGCTCTCCCCCTGGTTGCTCAACCTCGGGCTCAGCATGAGGCATCTCAATGTCTCTAGCAACACCTCCTATGTCTCCCGAGATGGGGATCTGTCTCTGTAACTGCAAAACCAAAATACACATGTTAAAACCATAAGAAGATAAACCAAAAGATAAAGAACAAAATAAAACAAAGTTGTGATGTAATTACCTCCTCTACCTCAGCCTGGTGGGTGGCCTTCAAGGCCTCCACCTCAGCTAGATGGGCTTGGTGCTTTTGCCCTACTAAGGAAAAACACCTAGCCAACTTCCGGAGGGCACTAAGGTATACCTCCTTGCAAACTTGCATAAGTACACAAGGCTTTGTCAAAAGCAAGGAATAAAAAAAGGGAATAAATACATAAATTTTTCAATGTACCTAAAAAGCCAAATCATGCCTGAGTCGTAGCCTCGGGAGGTACCCAACCCTCAGGAACCTCGGCCTCTGGCAAAGGCTCTTTACTAGCCCCACCCTCAAAGTCAGTCATGACTACCACCCACCTTAGGTACCATGCCCATTAGGTCAGGCTCAGCTAGGGGAACTCTCCTCTTCCTCCCTCACCGGACTGGAGGTGTTGGCTCCTCTGGGGAGTAGGCTGTAAAAAAATAATAAACAAGTGTTGTCAAAATTTCAAAAAGAAACAAAAATAAAATATAAAATGTCTTTCAAAAATAAGAATAAACCAAACCACACCTACCAGAGGCTCAATGTGCCTACCTAAGGGCCCACAGATCTGAGTGGTCCACCACTCATGATAATCCATGGCCCAGTCCAAGAACACTACGACCTTGATGCCCTCCTCCTCTCAACCAATGGTTCCCTTAGTATCAATCACCCGTGGGGGTGGGTGTGGGACTATGAACTCCTCTACTCCACCCTCAACCTGTCGCCAACACCTCTCACCGAGGTATATGGTAACCTCACCTAGAGCCACTAGTACCACCTCTAGCGAGACCAACCCCAAGCCGAGTTTTGGTCTCAGGCATCATCTGCCTCCAAAGCCCAACAAGTCCATGGGTGTCACTTAATCTGCATAAGCACAATAGAGTTTAGAAAATGATTTTACAAAAAAAATGAATAATGAATGAAATCAAGAAAATCATTGTATTTACCTCATTAGCCATCAAGAGGTCCTTGCATCGAAAGACCGATGTCGACTTCTGGACCTTGTGATAAGTGTGGGCAACTTTCCACCTCGCCACACAAGGGAAATGGAGTACCTCCTCGCCCCTCCACCTAGGGGCCAAGGAGGGGAAGTGCTCATAGCACCACAGCTACAAAAACAAAAAGGAAAAAAGAAGGAAAGTTAAAATTGAATGTAGTATCAATAATAAAATAAAAATACATACCTCTCATAGAAAGCATAGGCCTACAAAGGTATAAGGGCTCTACTTGACTGAAATCTCGCCCATATTGGAGTACATCCACCCAAGGGCAGATCAACCACAACTCCACGTAGCCACAAGGTCCAGCTCCTCTAAGGCTGGCAACAGGTAGAAATATATCCTGTCGCTCTTCCCACAGAAGATCAAGCGGGTCAGCATGTATAGTAAGAAGGCTCGAGTATAAAATGCCTTCTCTATTGGCGTACTTGCTTTCATGGCCCAGATGTAGTCGGTCTCAAACCAAGATGGAAGGACACCTTTGGTGCCCTTGTAGTATGCCATGGGTTGTGGCCCAATACAGTGAGCTACCAAGTCGGCATCGAAGTCCTCCAAGCTCGGTGGAGGTGTCCCGTCCATAGAAAGCCCAATCATCATAAAAAGGTCGATCGAGGGCACCCCGATCTCCCCCACTAGAAGATGAAAAGTCCATGTGATGGGGGACCACCTCTCTATAAGGGCCATCAGTAGGGCCCTGTCAGCCTGTATCATTGGAAGAGTCAAGAAATGGCCGAAACCCATGGCCTTAACTCTATCCTGGACATCTGAGCACATCTGAGCCCATAATCCCAAAACCCCATACCACAAGCCATGGTGTTACACTTTCCCCCTATCCTGTAAAAGAAACATGATAAAACATGTTAGAACAATGTTTAGAAGCAAAAAGAATAAAAAAAAGTCAAAAATGACAAATCTGTCTCTTTGGCCTAACGCCTGATTTTTAGGTTGATGCCTGATTTTATTCCAACGCCCGTTTTTCAAGCCAACGCCTGATTTTTCAACGCCTATTTTTTAAAATAAGGAAAAATCAAGCGTTATGCCTGTAATTTAGGGTAGTAATTTTTAGGCGTTGGAAAACATAAAAATCACCAAAAAAATTCACAAAAACCTATTCTAAATCATTCATAAATCAAAATCAAAGTAATATAATACTAGTTAAATGATTTAAAACATATAAACACAGTGTAATCCAAAGAAAAATGCAAAAATAAACAATAAAAAAACAACAAAAAACAAGAAGTCAAAAACAAAGTATTCAAAACAAAGAAAATTTATAAAAACATAAAGTAAACTCTCGATCAAGTCAAAAGGCCTACCTCATCTGCCATGGGATGCTTCCATAAGGCTTTCTCTTGCACCGAGAGAAGTGGAAAGTGATGGCTTGATTCCCCTTGACTCATTATCACCAAAAGCACGAAGAAAAAGAAAGACTTTTGCTTGAAAGTTGAAAAGGAAAGAAAGAATCAACTTATGGGGACCTCTCCCACTGTTTATAACCAAAAATGGCAATAGGAAATACAAAAAGACAAAAGAACCTGTTGTGGCTCATTTAAACCTGTAACTGCTTTCAAACGCCCAATCGTGTTCCTCAATTAAAATTAAGCGTTGAGGCAAAAAAGGGGTGTTAGGCTTAATTTCTACATAACGTTATTTTTGGCTATAAAATGGCAGTTCTAACTCTATGTTCATATTTATGCTTACGACATGGCTCACAAACTGGTACAATTGGATACGTACCCCACCATGTTGGGAAAGTTTACAAATTCCCTAATTGCCCTTCCCCCCAAAGAACGGGAAATCTGGAAAAGTCAAAGCCGACTAGGGGTATCATTGGCTCTAACACAAATCAATTTAGATTGACCATTGATAGAGGCAGCCATTTCTTTCTAGGATCCGACATCTATGGTTTTTCGCTTTGGGGAACAAGAACTTACACCCACTATCAAGGAGCTCAAATCCTTTTTAGATTGGGAACATTGTCTTGATGTCAGTGCCATAATTCTGGTCCACAAGCCTAGATATTTGAAAAGCTTCCCTACATTGGAAATATCCAAAGCCTCCCTACCCAAGGAAGCCACAGGAGAATATTTGCACTATCCTTTAGACCTTTTATTGAAAAAAGGTTGGAAGAGAGTTGGTGACTTCAACAACCCCATCAAATTCAGAGCATTCACCTTAGTTGTCTTAAGACAACTCTTGCTCTCACATAGCCGCCATCATATCCATAGCATCTTACTCGACATCTTGGATTAGCACCTTCAGAAGAAAACACTCACACCAATGATCATATCAGAAACTATCTCTAGTCTCTCACATTGTGTCTGACATCCCAAAGGCCGATTATATGGTTGCCTACCTTTCTTACAAGCTTGGTTGCGAGAACATCTATCTGTTCTTGCATCTTTCCTGGCTTATGTATCACGAGATCTAAAGCTACTACATCAGGATATCAAAAGCTACTAGCTACCATGCTCCCAAAACAAGTTATTTGGCGTGTCATGTGGCACAAGGCACGCTACCCGCTCCTTGCCACCAAAGACCACACATACATGGTCATTACAAGAGTCCACTAGAGCACTCTCTATGTACCTATACGCATTCTTTGACAATTGGCACTTAGGCTAGATCTCTTTGATTTCCCCTTAGTCTTTAAAGATGTATGCAAACTTGATCACCGTACATCCAATCACACACGGTCTACATTAGCTGCTCTATGGTATAGCTCGCACACTAGAGTCTCAAGACATCCACAGCTAGTATCTACGAAGACACAAGCCATGACACCAGCATATGAGTAGTGGCTTTTGTATAAGCCTCCTCTATAACCTGCTACACCTTCAACGTCTACCTCTTTGAACAAGAGACAGTGCACCAAATCAACATCGTCACATATACAGAGCCTTCTCACACCCAAGCAAAGTATGAGCAAGAATTGTCAGACTTAGCCGAGGAACGGGCTTCACATGCCCAAACCAAGGCAACTTTAGAAGCTGAGATACTTTTCCATACAGAGGCCGAGGTCTCATGTGAGTGTACCTAGCATTGCAATAAAACTCAAGTAGAGCTCATTCACTCCCAGAAGAGTGAGCTCAATGACAATAAGACCTCCCACAAAGATTTGAGATGCAAGATGAGGCATAGTAACACCATGGATTTTGTACAAGATCAGTGGATACAGTCATGGGTTCACAAACTCAAAGAACAAATCTTCTCCTTGGGTTATGAACCAGTACCACCTGTAGTGGTGTCTAATCTTTAGATTTCCGTTTTATGTTATTTTTTGATATATTGGGGCAAGGACCCCCTCCTTTTGTAATCATTTTTTGACATATATATAATGCATAAAGTTTTGTTTTCAAAATCTTGTAGTTAAAATTAAAGGACATGAATTTACCTGTATGACATATGCACTTGTAAAGCACCTAGCTATCAATCTATAATTAAATATAAAGAATGAACCTTGTAAAATAATAACAATGAACCTATTTTCTTCTAATTCAGTTAAGCAAGCCATAATTGCTCCCCTAGAGACTCCACTGCAGAAGCAAAAGAAAGCACAGCGTAGTAAAGCAATGGCTGACAAGTCGATGCCTCCTCCTACAGCAAGTACTACACCCCTCACCCTCACAAAGATATCTATGGGAAACCCACCTCCTACAAGGACCATTCCGGAAGGTACCCTCCCTAAGGGGTTCAAATCAGAAATGGAGCGATTTATGGGGGACTTCATGTCCCAACATGGTTGGACATCCACCTCAGAGTCTGGTCAATCTTCTTCATCACCCCAAACCTCTTCACCATCCCTTAGTCAACCAAGCACCAGTGAGCAGCCTCAAATTCCTACCCTCTCTAAGTTTGAGCAGCTAATGTTCAAATATTTGATGAAGTAAGAAGGGCCTCATAGTCAAAGTTCTACATCTGAACTACCACTTCTCAGTACTACTGAATAAACCCTTCCACATAGCTAGCCCTATACACAAGGCCCCACATATGTCACAGCCCTGCTCCAAGCCACAACTACATATATACAACCAGAACACCGAGTCGTCTTCAACCTTGAAGAACAGTATGGGTCTTCAACCGCAAGTAAAAAGGGAAAGGAGAAAGATAAGACCAATGCATAGATAACAAAGCTTGCTGTAGAATTAGAACTCATGAAAGGGGGACAATTTCCCATCTCTATGGAATTTGAGAATCTTTGCATCCACCTAGGAGGTGTGCTACCACCAAACTTCCAAATGTTGAGAAGTACGATGGTACCACATGCCCCAAGATGCATCTCTGCATGTATTGTAATGCTATGTTCCAGTGGGGACATGATGAGTGGATTCTGGTTCAGATGTTTGGCTAGAATCTAGAGAAGAATGTAGGGAAATGGCTGGCAAGCCAAGAAAAGAGTAATATAAGTACATGGAGGGCCTTAACACGGTCGTTCCTTAATCATTACAAATTTAACCTTGAGTTGCTTCCAACCAGAGAAAAAGTTAAAGAAATGAGGCCTACCTTAGGAGAGAGTATCAAGGATTTTACCTATAGGTGGAGATTGAAGACCTCCAACCTAAAACACCTTATTTCCGAGGAGGACATGATATCGACTTTCAAGAGGATGTTGGGTCCTATTTACCAGCTGGTGCTCCTGAACACATCACAGAGTAACTTTTTTGAGGTTGTCGATAAAGCTACAAAGGTGGAGTTAGCTATCAAGGTAGGGTTAGTACATGATACATCACTTACCCCAGCTAGCTCCTCCAAAACTATGCCAAAGAAGGCAGTCATCACTCAGCCAGAAGCTAACCTTGTATAAGCCATTGAGTTCCACGACCTAGTCAAAATAGTGGTCATGTTCTACCTCCGTCACAGCCAACTCAGAGCTACCCTATAACCACGAATATCATTCCTCCTCAAGCACAACAATTCTACCAATCCAAGTACCCGGGTGCTCCCGAAGAAGAAAAGAAGAAAGGAAAGTTTACCCCTCTGCCCTACTCCTACAAGTGCATTATGGAGTATCTCATTAAAAAGAAGCTATTGCAGTTGATCGATTCAAGACCTCCACCTTACCCTTTGCCCTACCGCTACAATCAAGCAGAACATTGTGAACACCACCAGACTTCAGGGCACACCCTCAATAGGTGTTTTCATTTGAAACATGACATTCAAGACCTAATTGATGAGGGTAAGGAGGGTAAGGTATCATTTGACCCTACACCCACCAATCCCCCATCAAATGCCAACACCATCCAAAATCAACTCCCTATCCACCAGCCATCAAAAGGGGTCAACATTATCAGTCTTTTCAGCACTCAATTCAACCCTGTCAGCTTCATTACTAAAATCTCAGAACCCAAGAAAGTCATCTTTTTGCCCAACATTAATCATGTGTCCACCATCAATGGATACTTCCCTGAGCCTATTCCCCCTCCTGAGTATGAACACTTGCTCTCAAATATGTGGGATATGGCCCCGAATAGCCTAGTCACAGTTCTTCCCCCTGACATTAACTTATACGGGGAACGCTCAGCAACTCATGACCCTTTCTCATCACCTCGTATTATCCCACCACCCTCATTATATGCCCATCTTACAGACCTCTCATCCCTTTCCCAAGTCATCAATATTCTTCCACTAACCAAAATCCAATACCTGCTAAACCGAGTCCCCTTGGGCTATCTAGTTGGGGAAGTTGTAGATCTCAAACTTTTAAAAGACGAGCTGGAAGAGCTCACAGCCTTTATACTGGTCAGGAAGAGTCTCCAAACCGGTCACATATCTGCACCCTGAAGGCAAAGGGAAAGAGAAGATGATGGAAGAAGAAACAGAGACAAAAACACAGAGATAAACCAAAGAAGCAGAAGAGAAGAAAAAGAATAAGATTTTTGAAGCAGCTATTCGAAAATCTCACCTGGTCTTGATCGAGCAATTATCCAAGACACAAATGTAAGTCTCAATTTTGGGTCTCTTATTAACATCAGAGCAACATAGAGAGAGGTTCCTAAACATATTTAGAAAGTCTTTTGTGTATACCTCAATCACACTGGACAGGTTGGAAAATATGGTGACAAGGGTATCAACGCCATGAGTCATCACACTCTCAGATGATGAGATTCCCGAAGGTGACACCATGCACAATAAAGCTATATACATCATAAAACGCCACTCCAACATATATATCCCCTTGTCCCAGTAGGCAACGAATCTGCTTTGAAAATCTATACTAAAGATACACTGGAAACATTAGGAGTTCCCTCGGATTATGTGAAACCCAACCCATGTGACATGAAGGCCTTCAATAATTCAGTGAGTCGCGGCCAAGGAGAAGTGTCTATTCCCTTAGTGATAGAAGGGAGAATGTTCCAAGTTTAGTTTCAGATATTGAGCATACCATCCTCCTTCACAATGCTGTTAGGAAGACCGTGGATTCATCAGGCGGGTGCCGTCCCATTCACTCTTCACCAGAAGATCAAGTTCATCATCAACGATCAGGTTATCACAGTGCCGACAGATATAGACGTCATCACAATGACAGGTCAAAAGATATTGAGAGTTCGAAACCTGCAAGCTCTGAATACATTCACCTCATATCAGTTTGAGGTTGTACATACAGAGAAAGAAGTGGTAGAGCTGAAGAGGAAGGCCAAAATACTTCTGCCAAAGTTCAACATGATGGCCAAAATGAAGTTTGATCTAAACAAAGGCCTAGGCAAGCATTCCCAAGGAAGAAAGAACCCCATCAAAGCCATCAGAGTGCCATATAAAGTAGGCTTAGGATTTAAACCTCTCCTCAAGCATCAGTTCAAGAAGAACAAGAAGAAGAAAGTCTGTCGCAAAGTGGCACAGCATTTTGTATCAGCTTCTAAACTCTCCAAAACCTGTAATACCCTACCAACTGAATCATCATCTCGAATAGTACCATTCAAGCCCAGCACAGAACACTCATCAATAGAACCAGTCATAATTCCACCTCTAGTCATTAACCCACATTCTTCCTAGCATCTCAAGGCTACTCTTTACACCCACATGTCTAGCTTTAAGCCATCTGTCCCTAAGATTACGGAATGTTCAACCCCCAACACCTCAGAACATAGGGAGGACAACTCAGCCCCTCTAAGTTTACTCTCACTCCCCGGCGATGTCAGAGAAGCACTCCAATCAGTAATTATGAGTGGAGAGTTAGACTTAGGTGAGCTTGACCCTGACCAAGTCAACATACAGGAAACATGAGTACCCGGAGAAGCTATAGAGTAGATCCATCAAGCCAACTCCACAGCAATAGAGGATGAGGACCAGGTGATGAATTGAGTGTCTGAGAAAGAAGCTAGGAAGAGCCAGACTTTATTTCACTTTTGTTCAAAAGCTTTTAGTCTTTTCTTTCCACCCTTTTGGTACAAGAACTACCCGGACTTTATCCCTAATAACTCATGAAATGTCAAAGCATTCGACCAATGCACTTGTAAGGGGTACGTAGGCAACCTGAGACACAGCTTCAGGCCTAATCACTTTTGAAAAAAAAATTGTTTTTTGCTTTCTTTACCCTTATACTCGAAGAACTACGTGTGGCTTAATCTTGACAGTCTAATGTTTTCAAAAGCACTCATGTAAAAAAGTCAAGTATGTAGGCAACCTGAGAAGTAACTTCAGGCTCAGTTGTTTTTCAAAAAATATGTAAATTTAGTCCACCCCGAGGCCAGAATTACACGCAACTTAATCCCAGCTGAACAAGCTTTCCTAAGCTTGAGATCACCGCAAACATCGGGTATGTAGGCAAGTTGGAGTCTGATTCCAAGTCCAGTTGCTTTTCTTAGGTATTAAGTCCCATTTTCATGTAAATTCATTCTAAAAGTTTTTTATGCAAAAATAGGAACAAGAAGAATGGAATGATGATGAAATGATGCCAAAAGAGGTGATCAAGGCCTTTAAGCGCCAAGAAAACCAGAATTTTTCATTGGTAGATGACCTCCAAGAGATCAATCTTGGGTCAGAAACTATGCCTAGAGCTATGAAAATTGGGAACCCCAGCACTTCAAATCTAGGTCATGCCCTATTGAACTTACTTAGAGAATACATAGACATCTTTGCATGGACTTATGTAGACATGCATAGTATGGACACAAACCTTGTCACTCATAAGCTTCCCACTAACCCGAATATTCATCCTATCAAGCAAAAGCCTAGGTGTCTACAATAGGAATGGTCCCTAGCCCTCAAAGAAGAAATCCAGAAACAACTAGATACAGGCTACCTTTTATCTATCCAATATCCCCAATGGTTAGCCAACATCGTCCCTATACTCGAGAAGGATGGCAAGGTCCGAATGTGTATAAATTATAAAGACCTAAACCAAGCTAGTCCTAAAGACTATATGCTACCCCACATTGATGTGCTCATTGACATTACTGTTAGACACAAGATGATGTCCTTCATAGACGAGCTCTCAGGCTACAATCAGATTAAGATGTCAGTAGAAAACCGTGAGAAAACTACTTTCACGACTCCTTGGGGCACATTCTGCTACAAAGTAATGCCCTTCACTCAAGAATGTAAGGGTGACATATCAACGGGCCATGACTGCCCTTTTCCATGACATGATCAACAAAGAGATGGAGGTTTATGTAGACAACATGATTGTCAAAAGCTATTTACCCATCTCAAAAAATATAGACTGAAGCTGAACCTGAATAAATGCATCTTTGGATCCTCTCATGGAAAATTGTTAGGCTTCATCATCAGTGAAAGAGGCATAAAAGTTGATCCTTCGAAGGCTAAAGCAATCATCGAAATACCTACACCTTGCACAAAGAAGGATGTACACAGTTTCTTAGGCCATATCCAATACATCAGTCATTTTATTACTCAACTCACTATTATCTGTGAGCCCATATTTAAACTACTGAGAAAGAATGTTCCTACTCAATGGAACAATGACTACAAGATTGCCTTTGAAAAAATCAAGAATTGTCTGCTAAGCCCACCTGTATTGATCTCTCCAGAGCCAGACTGTCCACTCATTTTGTATCTGACTGTGCACGAAAACTCCATGGGATGTGTTCTAGGACATCATGACAAGACAAGGAAAAAGGAACAAGCCATTTATTATCTGAGCAAGTGTTTCATTGACTATGAAACTAGATACACACCTCTTGAGAAGACCTGTCTCTCTTTAGTCTATATCACCAAAAGGCTTTAGCACCATTTCCTTTCAACAAAGTGTTTCTGATATCTCGGATAAATCCCATCAAGTATTTATTCAAGAAATCAGCAACTATAGGAAGAACTGCCCGATGGCTCATGATGCTATCAGAATTTGACATCACATATGTCTCACAGAAAGCTATCAAGGGACAAGCCATAGCCAATTTCTTAGCAGATGGACCAACAGATGAACCTTCATCCTTGAAATTTGACTTCCCAGATGAACACATGCTTTGTGTTAAAGTTGAATCAAGCAAGATTGTCAGATGGAAAATGTGCTTCGATGGAGCCATCAATCAGTTAGGTTGTGGGATTAGAGCCATACTCATTTCCTTTACAGGTGTCCTTACTCTAATTGCCACAAGGCTACACTTCTAATGCACCAACAATATAGCCGAATATTAAGCTTGCATCATTGGTTTGAAAGTAGCAATTGACCTTGGCATTAATGAACTAGAAGTCTATAAAGACTCAGCGCTTGTCATCTTCCAAGCAACCGAAGATTGGTTCATCCAAGAGGAGAAGTACCTAGACTACCATGAATGTCTACAGAACCTTTTCAAGAACTTTGAATATCTAACTTTTGACTACATTGGCAGAAGAAGGAACAACTTTGCAGATGCTTTGGCCACATTAGCTTCAATGATTGACATCCCTCAAGGGGCATACATGACACCGATTGAGATTAGGCAGAGAAATGAGCCAGCTTATTGCCTCCAGATTACAACTACTGATTTGAACATGGAGCTATGGTTCCTTGACATAAAGAATTATCTGAAAAATCAAACTCTTTCATCCATGGCTTTGAAAAATAATCAATGTGCTCTACGGAGATTAGTAGCTCAATTTGTTTTACATGGTGGGACCTATACAAGAAGTCCCCTCATCATTCTCTTAAGATGCATAGATGAAGCTGAAGCCTCCACTATCATTTGAGATATCCACGGAGGAGAGTGCGGCCGTACATGAATGGGCTCATGCTTGCCAAAAAGATTCTTTGACTAGGCCACTACTGGTCAATTATATTAATAGATTGTTATCAACATGTAAAGAAGTGCCACACTTGCCAGTTTTTTGCCAACATCATTAAAGCACTAGCTTCGGAATTGCACAACCTAACTACTCCTTGGCCATTCTCTATTTGGGGAATTAACATGGTCAGACCTATGCCTCAGAAGGCCACCAATGGACATATGTACATCATTGTGGCTATTGACTATTTCACCAAATGGGTCGAAGTCATATCTCTAGTAACAGTCACAAAGAAAAACACAGCTAGGTTTATACGGAGAGACATCATCTGCCGATATGGTGTTCCTAGCAAAATCATCCTTGACAATGCAGCCAATTTTGTGGGAAAATATCTTAAACTACTTTGCAAGAAGTTTAAGACTCACCGTCATCAATCTTCTCCATACAAACCACATATGAACGGGGTAGTAGAAGTAGCCAACAAGAACCTCAAAAAGATCTTACAGAAAATGATTGCTAATCACTCTAATTGGCATGAAATGTTGCCTTATGCTCTTATGGCCTACAGAACTTTAATAGGAGCAACCCCCTATTCATTGGTCTGTGGCATGGAAGCAGTCATGCCAATTGAAGTTGAAATTCCAAGTCTCCAAGTCTTAGTCGAGGGAAAGATTCCAGAGTCAGCATGGGCACAAGTTCGACTTGATCAACTGAACCTTATTGATGAGAAGAAACTGCAAACAATGAGCAATAGGCCAGCCTATCAGAGGCACATGGCCACAGCATTCAATAAATAGGTTAGACCCAGAGATGTCGAAGGAGAGTTAGTTCTCAAGAAGGTCCTTCCACATGAACAAGCACCACGAGGGCAACCTTGGCCTAATTATGAAGGACCCTTCATTGTCAAACAAAAGCTATCCGGTGGGGCACTACTACTAGGAAACATGGACGGGAAAGACTTTCCTAGATTTGTAAACTTGGACCAAGTCAAAAGGTTCTTTGCTTGACTACTGTAAAATTAACTTTTGCCATGAAAGCTTGAAATGAAAAGACCTTGAACGGTCATTTTGCTGAAACATTTTCCTACTTATCTACTTTTGTATTTCCATAATCATGTTCATTTCTACAAATCCAAAGCAAAAAAAGAAAAGCTTATAAAGAACCATGATTTTCTTCAAAAACATACAAGGATTTTGTAGAGGGCCATGATTTTCTTCAATGCATAGGTATTTTATAGAGAACCATGATTTTCTTCAAAACATGGAAGTTTATAAATAATCACGATTTTCTTCAAAGCATGGAAATCTTGTATAGAACTATAATCTTATTCAAGAAATGGGCATTCTGTAGAAAACCATAATTGCCAATTTATAATCAACCTCTAAGCAAGAGCCATTCATATCATATTTCCAGATCCTTTCAATTTTGCCTACTCAAAGGTAGACCTTGACATTATTCAATAAACCGTTCATTCAGCAAAGCAACTGTTCAAACCTCTTAGCAATGCAAGAAATTCTAAACAAAAGTCAGCAATACACAAGTCAAGAATTCAACTAACTTTGGAACAAAATTATGCACCTCGTTCGGTCACTTTCCGAAAGGCATAGACCTGTCTGAGTATAGGGGCAAGAAAGGGATAGAGACAAAAAGAAATATTGTAAACCTCAGAGTAAAAATCGGAAATGGCACTCTAACCCAATCCTAGTAAACATGGGAAAAAAGAGAGCAAAATTAAGTCAGCACTTAGGGTGAAAACCATAAATGGCACCCCAAATCAAGTCAAGCCAATCAAATCATGAGCACACATCTTCAAAGACCATCTTTTGACAAAACAAGAACAAAGACCTCAAGCATAGGCTTGTAATCTCTCTCTCAAGAGAAGCACATTTAGTATCCAGAACTTGCAAACCTTTCATACCTTGCCCAAACTAGACATGGCATCATAGTATATGAAAACATGACCCTATGTATTCAATAGTAATGCAACAGGTCATCTCTAATGTTCAAAGACCCTAAGGTGCTCAGTTTTTTCAAGAATCAATGGCAGATTTCTAGAAAATGAAATTTCAAAACCTTTTTCAAAAGCAAATGCAAATACAAAGTCTACCCAATCCAAGCTTCAAAGCTCAATCATCAATTAAACAGCATTGTCAACCATCAAAGCATCTTCAATCTCACTATGAAAGTCTTCTACACGCCTATCGATGACTCTAGGATCAATGAGCAATCAAAACAAAATTAAGATGAAATATCATCCCTAGCAAAGCGCCATTCATGGCAATGCAAAGCTGGGGATGATACATCATCTCCCCAAGGAAAAGTGGAGATGATGCATCATCTTTCATCAATTGTGATTAGAGATGATCCATCACCTCCTAATAAAAATTCAGATGAAGCATCATCTCTAGTAAAAGCGCCATTCACTACCATGCAAAGCTGGAGATGATACATCATCTTTTCAAGAAAAAATGGAGATGATGTATCATTCCCCATCAATTGTGATTGGAGATTACCCATCACCTCCCAATAAAAATTGAGATGGAATATCATCCAGTAAAGCGCCATTCATGGCCCAACAAATTAGAGATGGTACATCATCTCTAAAAATGTCAAACAAAGTCTCATCCCGTACCAATCTTGAAACAAAGATTGATTCGTCACCCATTAGCAAGAGAAATTTGGGCTAAGGCCCCAAGCAATGAAAGTGGGGGCATGAGCCTGAAGCAAATGAAATTTGGACCTCCATCCATTAAGGAAGTTGGGTCTTAGCCCCAAAGTAATTGGGCCATGGCCCCAAGCAAATGGAATTGAACCGTGGCCCCTAAGCAAAGTAATTGGGCCATGGCCCTAAGGAAATGGAGTTGGGCCATGGCCCCCAAGCAAAGCAATTGGGTCATGGCCCCTGACCAATGAAGTTGGGCCATGGCCCCTGACCAATGAAATTGGGCCGTGGCCCCAAGCAAATAAGATTGGGCTATGCCCCTGAGAAATGAAGTTAGGTCATGGCCCCGAGCAATGGAATTGGGTCATGGCTCCTAAGTAAAGTAATTGGGTTGTGGCCCCAAGCAAATGGAGTTAGGCCATGGCCCCCAAGCAAAGTATTTGGGTTGTGGCCCCAAGCAAATGAAGTTGGGTCGTGCCCCTATGAAAAGTAATTGGGCCATGGCCCCAAGCAAATAAAGTTGAGCCGTGGCCCCTAAGCAAAGTAATTGGGCCATGGCCCCGAGCAATGGAATTGGGTCGTGGCTCCTAAGTAAAGTAATTAGGTTGTGGCCCCAAGCAAATGGAGTTAGGCCGTGGCCCCCAAGCAAAGTATTTGGGTCGTGGCCCCAAGCAAATGAAGTTGGGTCATGGCCCCTATGAAAAGTAATTGGGCCATGGCCCCAAGCAAATAAAGTTGAGCCGTGGCCCCCAAGCAAAGTAATTGGGCCATGGCCCCAAGCAAATGAAGTTGGGCCACAGCCCCTGAGCAATAAAATTGGGCCATGGCCCCTGAGAAATGAAATATGGGCCACTGCCCTTTAAGGAAATTGGGTCATGGCCCCTCTGCAATAAAATGTGAGCTGCCACCCCTTAAGGAATTTAGGCCTTGGCCCCTCTGCAATGAAATGTGGGTCATCACCCCTGAAGGAATTTGGGTCTTAGCCCCTCTCCAATGAAATGTGGGCCGCTGCCCCTTAAGAAAATTGGGCCTTGGCCCTTCTGCAATGAATTGTGGGCTGCCACACCTTAAGGAATTTGGGCCTTGGCCCTTATGAAATGAAATGTGGGCTGCTACCCTTAAGGAATTTAGGCCTTGGAGCCTCTGCAATGAAATGAGGGCCTTGGCCCCTCTACAATGAAATATGGGCCACCACCCTTTTAGGAATTTGGGCCCCAGCCCCTCAACAATGAAATTGGGTAAAGGTCCTTTTAGAATAGCGTGTATCCCCAAAAGATCCTTGTAATTTTGAAAGTAAGCCTTGTAAATCTCCCAACATGAACCAACAAACACCTGAACCCTGAAGACCACTCCGTTGGCAAAGCAATTCAGTGATAAGTCATCACCCTTAGCAAAGTCCATTCTAATGGCAAGCACTTAAAACCTGAAGTCCGCTCTGTCAGCAAAGCAACTACAACTAAGACCATCCTTATGGAAATGTTTGATCAAAAATGTTGCGTCGATCATTTTTGACCTTGATATCAGGCCGTGTAAAGGTTTAGTGAGGACTCCCCCTCACAGAAAGGCTAAATTTTGATATCACAGATTGCCTATCAGGCATAGGCAAATGTCGATCATCATTCCATTGCTTATGTAACATGACAAAACATGGATACATAGCACCACTCCTTGTGATCTCCATGGCTTTCAGAGTTAAGCCTAAAAACTTTCTGATATGCTCTACTCAGGTCCCCGCAGGTTTGGTGAGGGACTCTAGGTTGCCTCACCAAAAATGGCCGAAACCGTTGACATGACAGATTTCCTTTTAGGCACAGGCAAGTGTCGACATCATTCCATAGCCTATATATCATGACAACTGCCTTTGGAAATTGATTAAAACATGTATGTATCACCGATCCACTGTGATCTTTATGGCTTTCAAAATAAGCCTAAAAACTTCCTGATATGCTCTGATCAGGCTGCCACAGGTTTAGTGAGGGACTCTAAGTTGCCTCACCAGTAAATGGCCAAAACCGTTGACATAGTAGACTGTCTACCCGGGTATAGACAGATGTTGACATCGATCCATAGCCTATATACCATGACAATCATCTTTGGAAATTGACTGAAATAGTTATATAGCACTGATTCCTTAGAATCTCCATGGCTTTCAGAGTAAGCCTAAAAACCTCCTGATATACCTCATGCAGGCCACGTAGGTTCACTAAGTCATGTCGATCCCTGACTTTGTAGAAAGGTCTTCACAGATAAATCGCCTATCTGGGGTATAGGTAGGCATCATCACTTCATAGCCTGTGTATTATGTCAGCCATGTTTGCAGATTGGATGGTTGAAATAGATATATAACACCGATCTCTCGAGATCCCATGGTTATTGAAACAAGCCCAAAAAGTTTTCCATAAGGCCTATCGATAATCTCTGAACCATGAACAAATTGTCACGTAGCATCCTGGTTATTTGGACATAGCTAAATGTTGCACTTTGATTCATAGCCTATGTATTATCTTAGCGCTAATACCGTTAGGGAGTTATGCATAATACATAACATTGGGTTCCTTGTTATCACAACCCCCACAGCTTCCAGAGAGAGCATAACAACATCTCTAGTCTCGGCCGGTCCTCTACCTACCTTCTATCGAAGTTAGGACAATTGTAGTGTATGACCCATTTGTGATGTCTATTTATAGGATGTAAATACGCATCATAATTCAATCCATAAATTCTGTGAAATTCCTAAGGCCATAGCTGGACTGTTATCATGCTTGAAGAATCCTCCTCACAACAAACAGGTTACTTGTGAGAAAAAGCCACAACTGCTTCTCGGGAAAGAACTCATAACATTTCTCTACATGTCTAACCAAGCCACCCTTCCAATTCAAATTTTGGCACAGCCCAATCCATACTTTTGAATGGACCTACATCAGCCATTCTAGTTAGTACTTTATCTGTCACATGATTTACTAACGGCCACCCCATGACATTTGCTCGGCATCGGACAAAGCAATGTCATACTTTGATCCATCAAGTCTATAAAATTCTAGCTTCTAGCCATAATGTTTTGCTATTCATAGTCTAAACAATTATCAAGCTTGAGTAGTACTTCTATAGCATGGGTTACTGGTGAGAAAATACCCTTCCATAGCTTCTCAGGAAAGAGCGCAACAACATTTCTCGGTAAGTTTCGATGGTCACTGCTCAATAGACCAACCTGTTAGCACCAACCTCGGTGATACTTGCTTATTGTGACATAAGCATTGTGTTGCATTCACCCTTAAACATTGTGTATTATACCTACTTTACCAAAGATTGGGTTGCTATCACCTAGGCAAGGCACAACAACCGATCCTACGAGATCCCGCCCCAGCTTTTGGAGAGAGTCATATAAATTCTCCCTTACACGTCCCCCAACCTTGACAATGTTTAAGTGGGACGAAAATATTGTCATGCATTAATCCATATCCTATGTAGCTATCGCTTTATGGATGCGTAGCAATGACCATCCAAGGTCCCATAGCTTTTCTAGAGAGATTTCCCAAAATCTCTCTGTGAGTCCCTTAAAATACATCACCCTACGTGGGATGAAGACAATGTTGTAAATCGATTCTGCTATATATTACAACCAATGTAAAGCCACACGTGCCTTTGGAAGTGACATTTAGCGCATATGTACCATGATTGATGTAAAACCGAGTAGTGTTCAGTCATGACTACACATATTTTCTATAGCTTTTTTGGGAGAGCTTCACTAACATTCCTCGTTGAGTCCTATTAAAACTCTTAAGGACAGTCACAAAAAGACATCCAAGCAATGAACTTCACAAATAAATCAATGATCACTCAACATAGCAATTGAAAAACGTGTCAAATATATAAATGTCATAAGAAACTTCAAACAATTCACATAAATTCAATCACTAAGCTAGCCAGAAGCAAATACAAGTGCATAAGTCATCTAAATGGTTCATGTGTTTATAGCTTTTTGCATGATCGGTTTTCCACAATGTTTTCAACCAGTTGCGCCCGATGTTGATGACTTACATGTCTCCCGATGTAGCGTGTATGCTAATAGTAACACCCGAAGAGCTAGAGAAAATGTCAATTGCTTGCATACAACTCATGGATAGACCATGTTTTCAAAACAAAGAAAATCCCTTTATCGGTGAAGACCCACTTTTGAAAATCGGAATGAAGGAATTTACAAAACACTAAAAGGGTACTTTCAACCTAAGAAGGCATTTCGAAAGCAAACTCATTTCAAAACCTTGATCCAAAGTCAAGAATTAATTCAACCTGATACCATTTCTTAGCCAAAACTAATCTATGTTTTCAAAAAACTATCCACCCAATATCCATGAGTTACATGCAAGGAAAAAACATGGTCTCTCCCAAGTCAAAATTAGGACACTTCCTTTTTTGCTACATATGGCAAAGCCATACATACCAAAGAAGGGCATCTGTCAGCACCCAAATTTTGACTCGGGCCATGTGATAACATAAAGACAACATAACAGCATATAGGCATCAAAACTCTAACTACCCTTAGCTTAGGAAGAGCAAGCGTGGACTCTAGGAGCTTAGGCATTCCCAAAGAGGTTTTTCTAGATGTTGCAGTTGTAAATGAACCAGTTAAAGCACTTCATTATAGCCCAAAAAGCACAATTTCTAAACATACCCTAAACTCACTCAAAAGCACCAACAGGACTTTGAGGGTCCACATTTTAGAACCCCATTCATATCATCAGTGAATTTTCCACCTCCTATAAGCCTTTCTCCTATAAAGCATCACATATGGAAAAATTACGATTTTACCCTTTTGTCTTAAAAGGCCTAGAACCCACTATTTGTCATTCAGATCACTGAATTTCTCAGTCCATATAAGCCTTCTATCATGAAGCATCACAGGAAAATAATTCACATTTTCATCTTTTTTGACTCGGGCATAAATTACCATTTTACCCTTTTCACTCAGAGAATCTATCCCTAGACCCTCAAAGGATCTCTAAAGCCTCTCCCGTGGTCCAAATGGTGTAATTTCAGATCCTATACATCCCTGACTCTCCTTACTCTAAGGAACTCATCACAAACCAAACACTGCTTGAGAACAGCAGTAGCCAATCTCTCAATATGTGGTAACCCTGACCAAGAGATGACTCTTACAGAAGCTCTTAGAAACTCATCCATTCTCTGAATTCAGAAAGGTTAGTCACTATTCCTTAGCCTCAACCGTACCTTCAAATCTCTAAGTCTGAGAAGAAAATTTTGAAGTCTCAAACCTCTGAGAAATCTCATATCTTCCCCAAAAAGTCAAAAGGCTGTTTTCTCGCTTTTTGCTCTTATGGAGCTAGAATATTCTCCAGACCTCCAAATCAGGATCAGTTGGTGTCCATTTCTTCAAAATCATGAGGCCTTAAAAAATATGTCTAAAGAATAAGAACTTTCAAGAAATCTATCTACCAAGATTCCCTCAAATACTCTAAAAAGCGTAATAAATCAGGTCTAAAAATTAGTTGCTTAATCGACTCCCGAGAGTGCATCTCAAATAAAAAATTTAGATAGTCAGTGGCCACACCACTATAAATTCAGAGCCTCAAAACTATCAGATCCACAATAATTTGTAGAAAATTCATGGCCCAAACTGTCATTTTTGCCCAAACTCATAAAAAAGGCATTTTGTTTGTATTTGGCACGCAAAATGCCCTTAAAAGTTCTCCTGGACCCGAAATACGGTAAGGTTAGAGCCATTTTCTTAGTTTCACCCCTATCCTTAATAAAAATTTCACAAAATCCTGGTTTAGGAAATGTCTGGCCATTCAATTTCACTCAGCTTCAGACAGCTACAGAAACCTTATTTGTTCAAGTGATGGTGCTTCGAAAAACCCTCAGTAGTTACCTAGGGACCTAATGACTAGTCTAATAGCTTTTGTAGCTCCGAAACTCCTCAAGCTTTAAATCCCCTAGATATGGCCCCAGGTGGCATTTTACAAAAAACCAACAACATTCCCTATCCAATTCTGTTAAATCACTTAAAAATTGTTTTTAACCTAATTTCCTACTCGAGTACCATAATCTCGCGTAGTCAGAAGCTGTGAGTCACCTGAACTTGGGGTCATATATCCCTAAAACACCCTCGGATCAATTTTACCATCTTGTCCACTTAGATTACATCTGAGAGCTTTTTTGGTAAAAAAACCTTGATTTTACCCCCTTACCCTTTTCGTAATTTGGTTTTGACTGGACTAGTGAGACTGAAGCTTCTATGACCTCTAAAATTGACACTAACTGGACCAACTCTTGAGATCAAGAGATTGCTAGGAGTGATGGTAGAGAGAGGGTTTGAAAAAATCAAAAAACATATATTATTCAAAATGAGCTAAAAGATGAGATATTTTGCATGCATTCTCATTTTTAAGCCTCTTTTGGAAACCTTTGGATTAGAATCTTCTAACCCTCTCTCTCACTCTCCACCCTAGGATCAAAGTTTTGAGTTTCAAACCCCCATAGATTCTCTCATAGCCCTCCATTAGGCATCCCATGCATCCCCCTTTAGGTTTGAAACCAATGAGAGTATGCTAAAGGGCATCTCCCATGTCACCTGCATCTCTCTCCATCCACCTTCAATAGGACACCCCTCATCTCACCATTCACTCAACAAACACAAACCTAATCTAACCCTCCATACATCCAGGTCACCCATCCATGCCCCTTAGCCTAGATC
>JAOXJP010170284.1:0-12691 GCA_025762735.1 Platanus orientalis
GGGTATAGGGAGCTCACAGCTGCACCTAGTGTAGAGGGAGAGAGATGAAATGCGCTTTGCATTCGATCACCTCTAGCTTCCAAGGAGCGTTTGTGTGAGGGAAACAAATCCTGGATGGAGTTTTAATCGCCAATGAATGCATTGATTTCATGAATAAACAGGGACAATCTGGTGTTCTCTGAAAAATAGATATTGAGAAAGCTTATGATATCGTCAATTGGGCTTTTTTTTATTATATGTTGATAAGGATGGGCTTTGGCCTAAGATGGAGGAACTAGATGATGAAGTGCTACAGATCAGTTACTTATTTTGTGTTGATAAATGGCTTTCCAGTTAGATATTTCGAGTGCTCCAGAGGCTTACACCAAGGTGATCTGTTATCTCCATTTCTCTTTCTCATGGTAGTTGAGGCACTTGGGTCCCTTCTTAAAGCTTTCCAGGGTGGTCTCTTGGAAGGATGTGTTGTCGGCAAGAGAAATATGGTGGTATCCCATCTACAATTTGCGGATGACACCCTCATTTTCTACAAAAACAGTTGCTCTCAAACGATGTATCTCCCGTGTGTTATAAGATGCGTTGAAGCTGTCTCAGAACTTCGGGTCAACCTGTCCATGAGTAGATTGTTTGGGGTAGGCCACAATCCTAATATTTGTAGGTTGGACGAGGTCCTTGGTTGCTAGGTGGACTCCCTTCCATAGACTTATTTGGGCCTCCCTCTTGGCTCTTTTTATAAAAGCAAAGAAATATGTAATCCGGTTGTTGCTTGAATAAGGAAGCGTTTAGAGGGTTGGAAAGGAAGGTATCTCTCTAAAGGTAGAAAAATCACTCTCGTTAAATCTGTCCTTGCTAGTTTACCTACCTACTTTTTATCTCTCTTCACCTTCCCATCCTCAATGGCTTCAGTGATCGAGAAATTGCAAAGGGACTTCCTTTGGGAGGGGTGGAAAGAAGCTAATAGTTATCACTTGGTCGCTTGGGATGAAGTGTATAAACCAAAGGAGCAAGAAGGGTTAGGGATTCGAAGGACAAAGAAAGTTAATAAGGCTCTTCTTTCAAAGTGGTTGTGGCATTTCAGAAATGAAGATGATGGTTTTTGGAGGAAGGTAATTATTGTGGAAAAGTATGGTGCTATTAACAAATGGAAATCTAGAAGGGTGACTAGTTCTCATGGTGTAGGCCTTTGGAAATGTATCATGTCTTTGGCAAATCATTTCAAAGAGGCTATCAATATGAAAATTGGTAATGGGAGAAATACTTTCTTTTGGGAAGACATATGGTGTTGTTCAAGACCCTTGTGGAAACCCCAGCTATTGTCAATATTGCTTCTAATAAGAAAGCTAGTGTGGTTGATTGCTGGCACGGGGAGGGTGACAATGCTGGTTGGAATGTTCAACTTAGACATCGGCTAAATGATTGGGAAGTTGAGGAGATGATCAAATTAATAGAATACATCAATCGCATCCATCCTTGCATTGAGATGGATGATAGTCATTACTGGTCTCTAGAAGCCAATGGTCAATTCTTTGTGAAGTCTTGCTATGATTACTTTAATCCTCGAAGGGAGATGGCATTTCCATTGATGACCCTTTGGCATTCTAAAGGCCCATCAAAAGTGCTCTTTTTCATGTGGTTGGCCCTCAAAAATCAGATTTTAACTTTAGAAAGTATTCAAAAACAGGGTGTATCTCTCTCCAACATTTGCTTTGCCACAATGCAGAGTCTACAAAGCATATCCTTATCCATTGCCCATTTACTTTTGAGGTTTAGTCGATGCTACTTTTCGAAATAGAATTAAATTCAGTTTTCCCAACTAGTACATGGATCTATTCGAGCAATGGTGCTATTTTAGGAAGGGCTGTGAAGGAAGGAAAATATGGAAGATGTGGATTCTATCCATATGGTGGTCTTTGTGGCTGGAAAGAAATAAGAGGATCTTTGATAATCATTCAGAACCTTCCTACATGGTATATGGAAGAGCTTGGGATAAATTCTTGTGATGGGTGTCCATTTGTAAAGATTTTGTAAATTGCTCTCTCATGGAGCAAAAATCGGGTTGGGCTAACGTTGTAAAAATTTGAGATTCCCATTAGTTCCCCCATGGGGTTTTTGTTTCAGCTTGGGGATGCCTTATCCCCTTTCTTAATATATTTTTTTAATCAAAAAGAGAGAGAGAAGAAGGCCCACGACCCACCTTGGAACACCAAGATTCAAAACAAAATTCTTATTTTTTCTTCACTAAAATCATTAGGGGGGTTGTGCCCAGTAAATAGGTTTACAAAGTACACAATTTAGACTTATCTTTAAAAAAAGTACACAATTTAGAAACCTTCCAATAATAGAAACTAATAAAACAAACTAAACTCTATGCCCAAGTATACCTAAACCTAAGACCTAAAAGCACATTTTCCCTAATTTTCAAACTATTAAAAACCTTAACTAAGTGCGATTGTCGACCAACTAACTTAGTGGGGCCCATTTGTTGACTATGACCTCCCACTAAAAGACAAAAATCATGTGGGACGGTCATCCAATAAAAGACCACTTTACCTTGGCTGTTTAATCCTTATTACGACCTTACCCTTGCATACGGAAAATCATAATCTATCATTGGCCAAAAAAGGCCTTATTACAAAAATATCCACCCCATACAAGACTTTAAATAACCCCACATAACATTCAATTTTAAAGCTGGTCCACTTATGTGGCACACACATACATAAGTCATTTAATATTATCCGCATCAGATTTCAAATCGGAAGTCAAGGTCAAGCCCAAGATCAAAACTTTGCCAAAATGCAAGGAGATTCCAATTCGATCCAAGGCCGGGAAGCAATCCAACTCCAAGAAACAAAACAAGGAAAGAAAACAGTCCAAGCAAGCAGGTTCATACAAGACTTCAATCTTAAGTCCTCCACCACATTTATCATCTCTATTGCAGACTTTGAAAAGAGCATTCACAAGAATCTGTGATAGATATTGGATAGTTATATTTTAGGGAGAACTTCTCTCCACCCCAGGAGAATGATGCAGTTATTATAAAGAGGCTCTTGTATGTGTCACCACACAATAGAGCGAGGTACAAGATGTGTGTATAGTGTGGGTTAATTGGATTACTTTAGGGGTTGTGGTACTTTTGTAATAAGGTCTTTTATGTCATGGGGTTTTATGGGTTTTAGTAATACGAGTCTTTTTGTAATAAGGCTAAAATCAAGGGTATTTGAGTCATTTATAGGGAAGATCGACAACTCACTTTTCTTCTCTTTTAGTGGGTTACAAAGTCAATATGTGAGGTCCTCAATATAGCTAGTTGATAGTCCCTTATTTTAGTGATTTTAGTAGCTTTAATTTTTAAGAAAGTCCTATTTAGAACATCATAGAAATTTAGGAGTCTTAATGTGTAACACCCCACATGTCATAGAAACTTAAATACATAATATTTGGATAAGAGAGAAAAACACAAAACAGGGGATTTCGAATAAATCCGAAGTAGCCCGGACTAATTTGAAGAGTCTCTGGTGCACATAGTGTGCACCAACAATATTTCGGACCGATACAAGTTGGACGAATCCGACAAACACTAGACCAATCCAAGTTGGAACGATCCGAAAAACAACAAACCGATCCGGTAAACCTCTGGAATGCAAAGACTACAACAACAACTTTTCGGACTGATCCGTGCTCAGACCGATCCAAAAATATTTGATCAATCCGATCTGGGCATAACGGAAAAAAAAAATACGGGACTCGTGAAATTCACTATCTTTCCCTTCTAGAAGAGTGGGACCCATATGGAACGACCCAAAACCCTAAATTTGCCTCTTTAGACCTAAACTTGATGGTAAAATGTCACTCTTTGAGATTTCTTCACAAATTTTATCTTTATTCGATTTTAATTTTCCAAAGGTATTGATGTTCCATTCAATAAGGTTCCTTTTAACAAATTTAAGTTTTTTAGTGAAATTGAATCCTTCTTTCTCATCAACATCCACAACACACCCTTTACACCAACCTTCTACCATGGATTTAAAAGATGGGTGGAATGCCCACATGTTCTCAAAACGAAAAGGTTTGGACCCATAGCTTATCATTTCCGTATTGAGCGATATTGGCCAGTGATTAGATATGAGTCTAGGATGTGTGAAGTAGAAGCATATCATGTCAAGAAGAAAAAGTTGGAAGACCATGGATAGCCTTGGAGTGTCCAAGAGTATAGAATTGATTTTATTTTTTAAGGAGAGTTTTGCAATTATTTTAAGTCTAAGGGGATTTAATGTAATAAGAAATGTTTGTCAAGGGGTAAAATAAGATTTTATTTTCAAGAGCATACTTGTAATATGGCTGAAAAGCTGTGGAGTTTTAGGGACTTAATAACTAGTTGTTGGGAGTATTTTTGTCTTTTCATGGGTTGTCGCTTCAGTCTATGGGACCTACAATATGAGCTACAAGATATCTCAAATATTCTCTAAGATTTTTTAGAATATTTGGGAGATATTTGAAGGACCCACAATGTCAATTCAGCAGTCCAATATTCCCTGTGATTGTGGAGAATATTTGAAAATATTTTCTCCAAGATTATAAAAAATATTTGGAAATCTGTTGGGGGCCCACTTGGCCAAGTCGGCAATCCTATAGATGTACAAGTTTAAGTATCTTCTTTTGGTAGGAATCTTATCATTAGAGATCTTTTGTAATTAGGAAAGTATAGATAAGGTAAGAACTTTATTTAATTAGGATTCTTTTATTTGAAAAAGATTCTGTAAGGCCTAATTAAAGGCTAATGACTAGCATAAATGAAATCAGATTTAAAGATCAAAAAAAACTAAAGTGAACACGTGTGTATTAGGTGTGGTATAACACATTTCTTTCTTCTTGGGACATAGTATCCCCTCTCTTCTCTCCTCCCCTATAAGTTAATTTATTTCTCTCTTTCTTACTCTTCTATCTTCCTCTCTATTTCTCCTTTATTGTCTTCTTTCCTTATTTCTAATTTTCTGGTTTCTTCACATAAACCTAAAAACAGCAAAATTATGGATATAATTTCACAGACCGAATCAACTCCAAATTTGACGAAATTTGGAACAGTGGTGCATCTTAAACCCAAGATTTACCATGTCTGAGAGTAGGATTTTATAACACATGGCCAAGGGTATTTTGATCATTTCACACCGCTATCCAAAATTTGAATTTTGGGGCTTTCTTTTTATTTCAATTGGTGGTTTCCCTAGACCTATCCCACATCAATGTGCTTCTTGGTAAAAATATGGACATCGCTCTTCCCAATCAAGTGATACCAAAAATCTGACCAACCTAGAAAGTGAAGGAATTTCACGACCGTTTGTCCATGTGAATCCACCATTTGTAAGTGAACTCTCCCGCAAGTCTAGAGAATTAACAAAAGTTCTGAAGTCACACATACTTCTTGTTATCAGATTGCCATTACTTTTTTCTAATCCAAATCTTACCATATTATAATCACCTCTTATGACCCACAGCCCATTCCAAATGGATCGAACATGGAGAAGCTCTTCCCAAAAGTTTTGGCAATTTGAGGCAATATTAGGTCCGTATACCCCCGAGCATCCATGCTAACCCAAATTCCAAATCTGGGAATGAAATGGAAAGTGAATAAGATTCAGTGATGTCATCAAGCTTTTTGAACTTAGGGGGTCCCAAATTATCACGATTCCACCTAAAGCTCCAACAAACAGCAAGTAACACCATTCATCCAATCTTTTTCCAGCTATACTTTTGAGTTTTGATCAACTTTTTGCACATCACTTCTTTTTTGTTTCTTGAATAATGATAATGTCAGGATTGCATTTTGAAACACAGGACTTAACCAATCGTCTTTTTTGTACCCCACCCAGCCCTCTTACATTCCAGGTGAGTACATTCATAAGCAACCTGCACATGGACCCCTCATCACCTTCTTTGATCCATCACAGTCACCTGACACACCTCCATCATTCATAGCCCAATGCAATTTTTCCATTTCTCTTTTGGACCATTCTCCTTTTTTTACAGACAAAGCAGCATCTTCTTTGGCCAAATATGATGAAAGAGAGGTGTTTTCCCATCAACATTGCAGACATTTAGTCCCATCTTTTGTGCAACCCCCTCAATATTCTCAACTTCTTCTTCCCTTTCTTGTATTTTAGGTTTATCTATTGCCAAAACTGTAGAACCCATATGCGATTCCACATTTTTAAAAGCACCAGGAATAGAATTCTCAAAGCCCACAGGTTGAACATCTTTTGGGGATCGCCAGGCATTGGAACACTAGTGAAGTTGAAATTTCATATGAAACAAGAGAATGCAAGAGTACTCCATAGATTCTAGTAGTTTTGTCAAAGTGATTAAGTAAGAACATTAGTGGTGATAGCGTAAGATTTTGGGAGGATGAATGTTGTGGAGACTCCTCTCTTCAAGCGTCTTTCCAATCTCTACGAGTTGGCCAGTAACAAGGGAGATTTAGTGGCAACCAATATGGTGGTGGAAAGAAATAGAAAAGCATGGGTTTCACATTTTAAAAGGAATCTAAATGACTATGAGGTGGAAATGGAGATGGTCACAGCCTCACTAGTGCAATTTAATTTGCTAGCAGGACTCAAGAAAAGATTTTGCAACTAAGTCTTTGTTCTCTTCTTTGAGCCCTAGAAAAGGCATAACTTTTCTATAGGAGCAATCTGGAAATCTAATATCCCTTCAAATAGATCATTTTTTATGTAGAATGCAGCATTAGACAAGCTTCTAATAGTTGAGCTCCTAATTAGTCACAAAAGGTTGGAGCATGTTCAAGGAAAGATATGGGCAAATGTTTTGAGATAAGTATTCTCTGTTGGAGGCAGTGGAGAGTAAAGTGAACTGGATGCTGGTGGACTGATACTTTATTTTGAAAAGGTTCAATGATGCACAACCCTATAGTTTGTTCTCAATCAAGGGTTCCATTGAATTTATTTTTCTGTGTAGTCTCAATTCAAATTGACTCGTTATATTATACCCATAGTTGCCAAGTTCATAGTGTAATTCATTCCACACATATTTGTAATTCAAAATTTGTAGATCAGCTGTGAATCCAAGTAGTTAGATTCGTTTCAAAGTCTATTTGTTGACTTTGTAACACTGATTCATCATGGTCAACTCATTAAATTCACAAGGTTAATTTGCTATATTCATAACTTCATATGTGCAGTACACGAATCCAATTTGTTCAGTTCATTAATCCTATTTGTGACAAAGACAAATACTTGGACGTAAGTTATAGCTAGATATTGATTTGATTCACTGGATTCACTCCATTTTGTGAATTTATTCATGGCGAATCAAAAATTGACAAAGGTGAATTTATTCATAGTTTGTTAGAAGCCATGGTGAATCTGGTAACTATAGTTATACTACTGTCTACTTGTACACAGGGGATTTGTTCCCTCTTTAATTAATATATTGTGTTTTAATAGTAAAAATACATAGAAGATTTCATGAATTAACGTCCACAATCAGTAAGATGACATGGCCAAGGAATCTTCATCAAAAGATTATGAAAGAGAAAGGCAGAGAAGCAATTTTTCAGTCAAACAAAACATCCAAGCCTTCAAAGTTATGACAAAGTTAAACAGAAAGATATCACTTTCATGGTTTGAGTCCATGTTTGTTGCCGACAAATCAAACTGGGGTTTTTTAATGACAAGGTTATTAAACCACTGATAAAAAATTCAAAATAATGAATCAAAATGAGGTCATAAACTGCAAAAATTCAAAATTTATTTCAGATAATATCGATCACCCTCCATACCATGCTTAAAGGTGCAATTCTGCTTCTCAGCAAAATAGGCTTCCAAGCCATGGTGTAGTAAGCCCCAATCACACAATGTTACAGGAACTTTAAAAATAGCCATGGATTTTCATGTGATTCATTGAACTTTATTCATAGATCCTGGATAGAATACCTTAATGGGAAAGGTAATACTGCACAAACATCGGTATTCACCATTTCCAAAGACTCCTAATCAACTTAAGAGGCTTTATGCATAATAAATTTTAAGAAAATTGGATGCTTGCTCATAAAAATAAAAAGAAAGAGGTACTAGGCGATGGTAGAAGAACACATGAGATCTCTATAGATGAAAATAGCCCCCGCAGGGTGGCATTTTTATTCTTAATGTAATACCTGTGAAAGGACAGTATTTATTTCAAGTTCCTGTTCATAAATATCACACTTTATAAGTTGGGTTTGTTATATTGAGAAGAAGACATCAAAAGAGAAGAACTGGACTACCTTGAAAATAGTTAGGTGAGCCAGGTCCAATATATACAAATAATCACAATCATAACAACAAAACCCAGTTTGAAATAACCAACAAATCCCTTACAAACCATGATCTATGACCATCAGGAAATCGAATTCAACCAATTTAAATTCTCAAACATGAAACTTCCAAAACTGAAATTTTTGAATCACTATAATCCGAATTTTTTCAGAAATTTTGCAGAATTATCTAAAAAACCCTTTTCCTGCTCAGTCAAATCCCAACTCCGGATCAAATACCAAAATTAAGAGCTTACAAACTACTGATGTCGAAAAATAAAATGCAAAACGATCGTTTCTTTCAAAATTTATAAAAATAAAAAATAAAAATAAAAACGATGTCAGATAAATTCCCTGTTAATCAATCAAGAGATCAACCCCTCCCAGCCTAGCACGCAAACACAGAATCCTAATAATCAGATGCCATGAAATTAAAAGTTACCGTTGGAACAGAAGAATCCATCAACGATTAAGGGGGAAAAAACATAAAATTAATAACAAAATATAGTACTTGCAGAATCATAATTCAACAAAAACGAAAAATTAAGTTTCACAGAAGCTAGCCGATAAATCTTAAATAAGAAAATTATGCAAAAAATGAATCATGTCTTGAGGAATGATCAACGGATGCTCAATCAAAATTAGAGAAATTCCGTCAAAAACGCATACCTTGGACGCCGATTACTACGTTAACCCCGGCCGGTCAATCAATTGGACGGCGGAAGGAGATCGAAAGCAGAAAAGGATGAAAAGGTTTCTCAAAAGAAAGCAATGGATCAAAGAAATGAAGCGGTGAATGCGTTCTTGCTAAAGAAAAAGGAGGAGGGAGAGTGCTTTGACGCCCACCGAACTGGAACACCAGGATATGTTATTAATAAATAAAAAAGTTATATTTTTTATTAGTAAATAAAATAAAATAATAAAATTATACACCCCCGCCTTTCCTAAGCACGGAAAAGAGTACAATTACAAGAGGGAGAGGGCTACAACAGTCCACAATCGAAATCGCATTCGCGACAGTATCACTCGCCCCATAATGTCGACACGTGGATTACGATGTGACGCAAATGCAAATCATCAAAGCACCCTTTAATGCCGCAACTGGCAAATTGTTTGAAGCGATTGCAAAAGCGACTGTTGCTAGAATCGTGGTATCTTTGTACGCGTTCACCACCCGCCAATAATGGGCACGTTTTGACGTGTGATGATGCCACGTGTCCAATTGAAAGGTTCGAACCATCTCCGACTCCAGCCTGAGAGATTACATGCCAGTACCAATCAATCGGGGTGCATTTCATGTTAGTAATGCATGACCAGAGGGGTGCTTCAGTAAATTCACGGGCTTAAAGAAGGTTATTATAGTGCATATGAATAAGTTGTTTTTACCAAAATGCCCTTTTATCACATGTCTCTTTCTGAATTTGTTCTAATGTGTGAGTGTGAGAGCAAAAAACTTGAAACTCGGAAAAGAGGTGATAAAAGAGCAAGCCAAGAAAGAATGCTGGAAAATAGTTAAGCCCATTTCAGGTAGGGCTGGGAATGACACATTCCTTGGTGAACCAGTTTTCTGGTAAACCTATTTTGGGATTACTTTCAACGAGATCTAGTGGAATTTAAGAGAAATGGGGAACGTTGCAGAGCCCAAAAAGTGTCAAGTGTTGAGTGGCACGTAATATAGGAAAATAAAAATTTAAGCCTTTTTTGCGTGCAGTGCAGGGTTTTTTACTTTCTACTGCATCGTGTCACTCCATGCCCGGCGCTTCAGAGGCGTTGCAACTTTTGATGCAGACAATCCGCTTTGAGATATTATGCCCGTAAAATTCAACTTGTGACCAATGCTGTAAATGCATTGGAGTGTAGGAGGGTGTTTTAATAAATACATGATAGTAAGTAGTTGAATATTTACTAAAATACTCTTCGCGGAGCATTATATCTCATATGACAAACATAAATACTCGTGTAGTGGGAGATGAAATTGTCTATGACTCAAAATAACTCTACAATCATTCATCAAAAATGAATAACTCTACAATTCAAACATGCGTATATCACGGCTATAAAAGTGGTTGTGATTTGACGGAAATTTAAGATTTAATTCTTGAGTTTGGACTATAGAGCATATAGGGATTTGGAGCCATTGACAATTTCCCCTCGTGTCACCAGTGGTTTGTTCTAATTGGGTGACCAACATTGTTACGGCAACGTGGGAATACAAATAAGGCTGACATTACGTGTGTACAGGGTTAATACTTAATAGCATGAAAAAAAAATAGTGCACACACGATGTGTTTTTGAATTTGGTGCCTCTTTTTTTTAGAGGATTCTGTCTGTTTACCTTAACGAACACTTGGGAACACTTGGTCTGTTGGGTGTCAGGGGATGGACACATAGCGCTTAAAAGTGACTTACACTTTGGATAGGCACTTATTGATGTTTTCGCCCCTTGACACCCAATAGACCAAGCCTCCCTTAAAGGGAGGCAGACAAAATCCTTCTGGATAAAAGAAGCATCAAATTCAAAAACACATCATGTGTAAGTCAGTGGCACACATCACACATTAACCACATCAATTTTGATCACAGAAAATCATTTCCCCTTTTAATTGGTTTGTGCTATAAATAGCCCACTTAAAACAAATAAAAACCAACAACAGCAGCATGGGATCAGCCATAGTCAACCTTTTCCGTGTCGTTTGTGGATGGGAGACCTATTTAGACACGCAGTCTAATAAATTACCATTTTGCTCTATTTTTTATCTTCAAAGCCTTCAATGATTAGCATGTGAAGTATTGTAATTTAACATGTGCGCGTATTGTACACGCACATCATTCAATAAATGCATGTGCTTGCTTGTCCCAGCTAGACACTCCATGTCTTCCAACCTCTGATTTACTAAGTCAATGTTGACCCCGTGACATTGGGTGCACATGGGCTGGGCCTAAGTTTTTATGAAATTTGATTAAAAAATCATCAAAGCCCAAGTCCAGCTACATAAACAATAATAAAATGCCAAAAGTCTGACATCAAAGTGAAGCTATGAGACAAAAGGGTTTATTTGGTTTGGGTTCTCGTAATCAATTGTTGATTCCAATTGTGGATTCTAAAAATCAAATTTTGAAAATCCATTGCGTGAATCCAGAATCCCATTTAGCTATCATGTTTAGGAAGTTGATTTTAGAATCCATAATTAGAATGTTGTTTAATTGAATATTGTTCAAAAGCAATTATTCAACTAAAATTGTGTATGATATGCCCAAGACTAAAGTTATGTATAATCAAATTGTGCATATTAGTTTAAAGACATCATTAGATCCGTATTCCACTCGACATATATTTTACCAAAAAACTAAAATCATTGTTTCTCAAATTTCAAATATCAAAAGTGTTATGTATTCATTAAAAAAAAAGTGTAATATAATTTTTTATTAGTATCATGCAATTGTGGTAGATATAACATAAAAAAGGAAAGACACAACTAATTTATTTACAGCATTCACCTATTTCTTTTTGACAACAATGCCTAACTTCTAGTCCAATATCAATCATCGTGGTAGTCTCATCTCATGCTTTGAAATACATTAGCAATACAATTATAGGTCTAATATTCAACAAAACTGAAAGCAAACCTCTATTATTTGAGGTCCTCCACATGAATATGTTACCCAAATCTATTTGCAATACAGATTACAAGTTTCCATCTCCTATAAACCCCCTTTGATGCAGTACAAGTAGAAAAATAATCTAAAGAATTAACCCTACACACCAACTTACTCTCATGTCATCTTTATTTAAAATAAAAAAAAATGCATGTTTCATCTTCAAGATCCTCCATTTTTCTGGATGATGATGTCTACCTACGGTGCATAATTGAAGCTTCATTTTAGAAGTATTAAACCTCATATCTACCAGAATCTTGATACCATGGGTTTGGAAAATGTAGAAAGCTCAAACAAATTAAACACTTTTTTTTTTGTTAAAAATAAAATAAACACTCGTGCTCTTATATGTTTCTTGGAGCATCTCCACCACCTTCTTTATATTGAGCCATTCGGCTTGTAGAAATTTGAAGTGTATTGCAACATTTGGATACCTGGAAATGTAATCAAAAGAGCCAGCCATCGCATTGATACTAGCAATTTCTTTTTTTTAAAATAATAATAATAATAAATGAGAAACTTGCAATTCCTTTTTGGGATATTTCCCAAAACGGTTCAACATTTTGATGAATTTGCCAAATAACAAGGTAAAAAAAACTATTTCCGAAATCGGTTTTTTATGATAAATTTGGAAATAAAACGGTAGTTAACAGTTAAGATATTTTTGTTATTCTTTTTATACCCTTAACCCACCGAAATTGGCACCCATTCCCTTTCCTATTCCTTCTT
>JAOXJP010170295.1:0-12690 GCA_025762735.1 Platanus orientalis
TATATATATATATATATATATATATATATATATATATATAATTTTTCAAGTTGTCCTTTGTGACCTAATGTATTCTCCACAAGCATTTGATCATTAACCTTCCACTTTTAAGTTGAGCTTAATTCTAAAATGATAAGATGCAAATTTTTGTGTTCATTGTAATTGTGGGCTTTGTTCCTTTTAACTTTTATCTTTTTTCTTATAATTTTAGGAGAATTTAAGATAGACCTAAGTAACCAGAGCAGAGCATAGGAATTAATGGCGGAGCAAAAGAAATTCTAACTTTAAAAACTCCAAAGGTCTATAGCATCCATAAAGCGTATAAGACACCTTGAGATTTCTAGTTATCATTGATCTTAATTGTTTCCACATATCATGGATTCTAGTAGCTCTCAATATAATTCTATGGAGAATGATTGTCTGTGTTAACACATGCCTATGTAGGCATGTCATTGATTTACACATGATGTGTTTTTGAATTTGGTGCCTTTTTTTTCCACACCTGAACACTTTTATGAATCCCCAACCCAACATGTGTCACTTGGAATATTCAGTGTGATCTGGTTTGGGTTTGGATGTAAGCAAGAGAGAGAAAGAAAAGAGAGAAAGAGGGAGTTGAGAGGAACCGTGTATTAGAGTTAATCACTCTAACAACACGTTAGACTTTTATTTATATGTATATAAGGTTGATATACCATATACATTATGTATACGGTTTGTGTGCAATACAAGAGAGACATAAATACTCTTAATGCACTTCTACACTCCCCCTTAAGTTGGGCAATAGATATCTCTCATTCCTAGCTTGCCATAACATTAATAAACCTTGTGTTAGGTAATCCTTTTGTTAGAACATTTGCCAGTTGATCTCTTGTCTTCACAAATGGAGTGTAAATATATCCATGTTGCAGTTGCTTCTTAATAAAATGATGATCCACCTCAATATGGTTTGTCCTTTCATGTTGTACTGGATTGTGTGCAATGCTTATAGCAGCCTTGTTGTCACAATATAAAGCAATGGGACAAGATCAGGGAAACCCAACTCAACCATTAGCATTTTTAGCCACAATAATTCACAAACACCATGTGTCATATATTTGAATTTTGCCTCTGCATTAGATCAGGCCACTACAGCTTGTTTCTTACTCATTTTGGTAACTAAATTGCCTCCCACAAAGGTGCAATAACCTAAAGTAGAACGACGATCAGTAATGGAGCTTGCCAAATCTGCATTGGTGTAAGCTTTCACCCTTATATATCCATGAGAAGAGTAAAAAACCCATTTCCCTAAACAACCCTTGAGATATCTGAGAATCTGATAGGCAGCCTCCATATGAACAATAGTAGGGGCTTGCATAAACTGATTGACAACATTGACTTTATAAGTAAAGCCCAGTCTAGTCAATGATAAATATATAAGGTGCCCCACAAGTCTAGTATCTCTTTGCATCAATTAGACAATTATCTTGATCTTCTTTAAGCTTGTGATTAGGATCAATGGGAACAACTGTTAGCTTGCAACCAAGCATCTTAATCTCATTCAAGAGGTTTAGTACATACTTCCTTTCAGATAAGAAAACTCTTCATTTTGATCTTGCAACTTCAATACCCAAAAATTACTTGAGTTGTCCCAAATCTTTAATTTCAAATTCCTTGCCTAATTATGTTTAATAGTTTTATCTCAGACTCATAATTACTGGTGATAACTATGTCATCAACATAGACAAGCAAAGTTGTAAGCTTCATTTATCCCGTTTAACAAATAAGGTGTGATCACTCTGACACTGGATGTACCATATTTCACTATAGCAAGTCTGAATCTTTTAAACCAAGCCATGGGTGATTGTTTTATGGTCGTATAGTGCCTTCTTTAGACGATAACCTTTTCCTTTAAGAAATCAAAAACTAGGAGGAGGCCACATAAAAACTTCATCTTATAAATCTCCATTTAAGAAGCCATTTTTTACATCAAACTGGTATAAAAGCCATCTTTGTGTAGCAACAAGAGAAATAAGCACTCTAACAGAATTCATCTTGGCCACAAGTGCAAACGTCTCCTGATAGTCAATACCATACATCTATCTGGGTGTAACCCTTTACAACAAGTCTGACTTTATATATTTTTTTTGGTACCATGAGCTTTGTATTTAACAGTGAACCCACTTACAACCAACTAGTTATTTTCTTCTAGGGAGATCAACCATTTTCTAAGTATGATTTTTCTCGAGAGTTCTCATCTCCTCCTCCATTACAGCTTTCTAGTGAGGTTGTGAAATGGCCTCTGACACACTATGAGGTATAGATTCTAAAGATAAAATAGAGGAAAAACTACGGAAAGATGGAGACAAGTGGTTTGGTGAAACAAAGTTAGAGATAAGATGCTATGTATAAGACCTCACACCCTTGCGAATAAGAATAAGAATATTAGATTCATCAAGTAAAGGAACTGAAGGAGAGACAATTGAAGGGGGAGCAATACTATTTCAAGGGGGGGATCTAACGAGTCCTCTTGACCGGTAGCTTGAGAATGCGGCTTATCATTTTCCTATTGCTTTCCTCTCCTTGAGTACACCTTCAACTCTTTCTCCCCCTTGTCACCAACATTAGTAGGGTCATGACCACAATCAAAGATGTATGAAGGAACAGGAATAGGTTAGGGACACCCAGAAGACATCTCTTCTCCACCAATATTCTCCCCCTGAAGAGAAGTCTTCTGGGTAGAAAATAAGGGGATGTCCTAAAAAAAGTGACATCCTTATACACAAGACTCCTCCTAGTGTTAGGATGGTAGCATTTATACTCCTTTTGAGTGACATCATATCCAAAAAATATGTTGTCATAACCCAAATCCACGGGCTAAGAAGTGGGTTGGGTTTAGATCCGTGACATGGGAATGACCCCTTGAACCCGGTTCTTATAATGGAGAAACCAACGAATTAGGAACGTGTCATTAATCCTCTTACATATTCACATTACACTCCAAATAATAGACTATTCTTTCAAGTTTATCCATTAAGTCACATCCATTTAAGCTTATTTTTGACATATTACAATTGCAGTGGAATAGTAATATCAATGACATAATCCAACTAAGAGCAACGAAAATATATAAACACCATGTCTAAAACATCTCATGACCATCCAACATAAAAAAGCCTAAACTTGCCCATAAAGTATATACAAGTCTTGCCTACAAAGGGCTCTATCTCATTTAAACAAAGTACTAAATGTACTACATTTTTAAAAAGTAAATAAAAACTGAAATGAAAAACTAAGATGTAATGTCTGGGACTGTTGCCCAATCTCTAACCACCTCCCTCTCGTCTTAATGCATAGTCCAACCTATATGCCTACACATCTATGGGTGGTGCCAACTGGGGTAAGCTTGATGGGCTTAGCGGGAAGGTATGCAGTTTATACAATACAAAAGGGAAACAAGAAGATATAATAGTAGACAGAGTGATCCAAAGTAGGTGAAGAAAACATGGTATGTAAGCACATGCATCAACCATAATATACATGTATCTCTATTAGAATCAAGTATACTCATGCTTCGAGAAACTAAACGATAATCTAAGACAAGACAATCTCAAAACATGCATATACTAAAACTAAATACTATGTGTCATCAACCAATTACGACATGCCACGTAGATAAATAAATGCATGTAGAGTAAGAAGATATACTACATGTCATAAGCCAAAAATATGATAATCTAAATTCCAAACCGTCGTTAAGTACTAACAAACCAATCAAGATCCCGATAAATCCAAATCAGAGTCCAAACCATATAACCCAAAAGGGGTTCTGATAAAACCAAATCAAGAGTTGGGCTACTAGAGTCGTCTTCACCTATTAAGTGATCGGGTACCTAAAATCACTGGACAAGTATATAGACCTTTCGTCTAATGACGGTCACTAAACAACTGGTGTCCCTTCGTCAAAAGGTGGTCAATGGGAAAGTACACATCCCCTTCGCCTAATGGTGGTCATCACTGGACAACTGGTGTCTCTTCACTAAATAGTGATCATTTGGCAAGTATATAGTAGCCCCCTTCACCCAATGGTGATCATCACTCATGCACCATCCCACTTAAGGGTATATCATTCCAATTGCTTATTTCCAAAACCAATACCAAATCCATACCCATGTATTAGTAAAATAACTCTTGCATAAATATACCATGTAAAAGATGTCTGTGTGTACTAACTTATAAATAGTTCCAAAACTGAAGAGATAAATCACATATAGCAGTCCGACACTAACATGGAAATATAGATGTTTATACCCAACTGAAGACATATATGATGTTCATGCTGAATACTACAAATGACTTGACCAAATAGTCCACATTCTCCCAAAACTTATGAAAAAATCTAAGTGAAAAACCATTTGAAAGCATCGAAGTAGGACAACCTACTCATGCCACTAAAAACTCCCAAATGATGCAAAACCCCAATATATTAACACATGAGTTATAAGGTCTTATCATGGGAATCCATAGAATATCATAAATTGATATATATATATATATATATATATTATGCAAGGAATCCAAAGGCATCCAAAAAACATGAAAAATTTGTAAGGGACATTTTATTAAATATATAGAGTGCAAGAATTAAGGAATTTAAAAGAAATCAAAGGGGAAACTCAATCTTCACCATAAGAAACCTTTCACACCCTACAACACAGGTGAATCAAACTCCCAAACTTCATCACATGAAATAGAAACCATCCAATTTCTTCCACAAAGCTCCATTCACAATATCAAAACTCTATAACCCAAGAGATCAAAGAATCTAATAAGGAAATTACCAATTATCATGCTCACATCATGAAACTATGTCCATTATCAAAAAATCAACTTACTCAAGAATAAATATGAATGAATCAACCAAAACAAACTCTCAACCATCAAATTTAACATCCTAGGAAAAGAAAGTGTGCATAAAATGCATATCTACTCACAAACCATTTTCATAAAGATCAAAATCCATAAATCTTAGCAAACATAGAGTAGAAATATATTTCTAAGAACCAACAAAATGAAATGTGTAGCATAAACAACATATCCACTCACCAAAAGCCCAAACCTTCAATGCACAAAAGGGTCATCCTCCAAAATCCCTTTCCATTTTCCAACCCATCATTCCTCTATGAGAAACTAAAGAATTTCATAGTTAGGATATATAAATCTAGGTAAATAAACATAAATTCATGCTTACTTAAGCTAGATCTAGGAAGAAAAATGCCTACTCTAGCATATTTCTAAGATTGAAAGAAAAACTTACCCAATTGGTGAAGAACTCTCACACTTGGCTCCCAAATTTCCAAACTTCTCTAACTCTTTCTTTTTTGTGTGTAAAATGAACTCATTAGGGTTTTTTTAAACATATTTCTAAGGTTTTGGGGTTGGGTTGAGAGGGTCCCACACTCCCCAAAATGAAAACAAATCGATTTTACCTCAAAAAATATAATCTGGATCATTCTAAATCGATCCAATACATTCTTGTGTAGTTTTCTGAGACCATAGAATTCTTGGTTTAATCCTGGATCGATCCACCAAGTTTGGATCGAACCTTTAAGTGATGGATCGATCCAGATAGGTTTTCTCAGCTTTTACCCCTTCTTACTAAAACACTTATAACTTTTTCTATAAAACCCATAACTGATCTCCATTTGTCGTGTTAAAAACTAGACTTCAAGATATTTCCAACAAGATATGGATAACCCCCTAATTCACTTAGGATTGGTGTCAGTGGGTCTGGGAATTTAACCCAAATCTGTGGGCCTAACAACACAAACACCTTATGGGAAAATTATCATAACTTATTCTAGGAGACTCGTAATTACACACTGTTTATTTTGTTGAAAAGTAAACTTATATATATTTTCATCAATGTATGGTATGACCTCTAGTTCTCTTAGGATTAGCATCAGTGGGCCCGTGAAGGTACCCTAAATGCAAAATTAGGATAACATTCGAACTTGACAAGTTTGAGGCCTAACTTGGGTCTTACACTTCTAATTTGGTCAAATGGGTTCCTAAACCACTCTATGGTCTATTTGAATATTTGAAAGGATAATTTTACCCTATAAGGGTTAAATTACCATTCTACCATTAAATCATAATATAGGGTGTTACAGATGCACTTAAGTGCTTTGGGTTCCAATTTATTACAATCAAATTTGAGGATATGAACAAAGCATATGCAACCAAAGGTCTTAGGAGGAAGAGGAAATAGAGTGGAAGATGGTGAAAGAAGTTCAAGGGGAGTTTTATACTGAATAACCCGAAAGGGCATGTGATTCATTAAGAAAATTGTAGTTTGTAAAGCCTCAAACCAGTAAATCTTTAGAATATGTATGGTAAACAAGAGTACCCTAGTGATTTCAAGCAAGTGACGATTTTTTTTCTTTCAACTACACTATTTTGCTCAAGTGTGGCATGACATGTAGTCTGGTGAACAATACCAGACTCATCAAAGAAAGAAGAAAGACCACCAGATAGATACTCTCCCCCATTATCTAAATGAAAGGTACGGATTTTGGCATCAAACTATGTAGAGACCATATGAACAAATGACTTAACAACAAAGAAGGCATCATTTTTTGTTTTTAATAAATATACCCACGTGGTTCTACTATAGTCATCAGCAAATGTAACAAAGTAATGGAAACCAATAGAGACACTGCAGGGGAAGGCCCTAAACATCAGAATGCACAATATTAAAAGGAATCAAACTTCTTTTATTACTAATGGGGTAAATAGTGCGACAATGTTTTTCAAGTTCACAAGGTTCATAATGCAACTGAGAAGAAGAACAAAATAACAGAGAAAACATTTCTTTAGTAAAGCAAAGGAAAGATGGCCTAATCTGTTGTGTCAGTGCACTAATTCTTTGGTACTGCTCCTATTTGAACTTCGCATCAGAGTAGACACCTGTTGGACTAGTGAAGCAACTGGAGATGATGTATCCAACAAGTACAAGTCATCTCTCTCAAACCCTTGGCAATCATCATTTTCGTCTCCAAATCCTTAAAACACAATGAGAGGGAAGAAACGTAACACTATAGTTAAGGGATTTTGTGATGTGACTAATAGACAAAAGATTGAGACCATAAAAAACAAAGGATAAATACATGGAAGGAGTAGCAATGATGTCTTCTTTATCAACAATGAAGGAATAAGATCCATCAGCAATATGAATCTTATCCCTCCCTGAACATATATGATAAATAGAAAATGAGGATGACATACCAATCATGTGATGGGATGCTCCAGAATCAATGACCCAGGAGCTAGAGGGAGTAGAGAGACACGCATTAAGAGCAGAGGAAAAGGTACCTGAGTGAGCAAATGTAAAGATGGAGACTGCAGGAGAGGGCTCTAAAGAGATCAGAAACTGATGAAATGCCTCAAACTCTTCATGAGGCAAGATCCCATTAGATGCAAGAGTAAGAGTAGGAGCATGAGGTGTTTATGGATCCGAGAAGGGCACTGAAGTAGTTGAATGAGCACTGGAGTAACTACTACCAAAATGATTGTTGCCTCTCCCCTGAGGAAAAGAATGAACCTAGGTGTAACGCCCCCAAACTCGGGCTCGGATATGGGATCCATATTCGTCTCAGATTTGAATTCGTTACCTTTCACAATCTACAAGCCAATAGTCACATGACATTGACCCAAATCATGGGCTCACAAGTAAGATCCAATAGTCCACATGTTCACATTAGTTTTCCTTATGTCCATTTAATTCAATAATCATATTTGAATAATTATGGAGGTGTATTCGATATTCACTAATCTCATATGTTCATATTAAAATGCGGAAGCGTACTCTAAAAGCTGCAATGAGCATAATAGTCCAATAGTTATGAGTTAAAATGAAAATATTACTAGGGTGCCCTCTCACCCAAATATACAAAGGGAAGGTCCACAAAACAAAAGATAAGGACTCGACATAAAAGGAGGTCTCAAACATGTCTGTGAAAATGATACTAATAAAAGAGAAAAACTATGGATTTCATGGTTAGTCCCTCAGATGGAGGACTTGTAACAGTAGTTAGTCTAAAAAATAAACGATTAGGTTAGTTCCAACCTATAAGAAATCTAATAGATAATAAATAATCTGAAGTAAAACACATATCAAAATACTAGCATGTCTAAAGGTTAATACAATGTTAAATATATATCAAAGTAGTAATCACAATCATACTAGTATAAAGCAACAATAATTACATGTCAAACAAAATGCAGTGATTCAATATGAAAATATAAGTCTGAATAATTAGTCAATGCAGAGGTTAAAGCTCACAACTCGATGTTATATGTTAAATCTTAAAAGATCCAATGTTCTATGATTTCAGAGTGTTCAGATTTTGGTGTTCAAAGTGTTTAGAGTCCACATGGTTCACAATGTTTGAAATTCCATATTCGGAATTCAAAGATTCAAAGTATTGAGTTCAATATTCAAATGTTTTATGTAAATTATTTGTATGCTCTGGTCAACCCCACAGGTAGGGTCCTGATCTCATGTCAAACCCCACGAGTAGAGACAATGTCCTTGTTTAACCCCAAGGAGAAGGGTCAATGTCTTTGTTATAACCCCAAGGAGGAGGGTCAATATCCATGAATCAAGGAGCATGTCTGAAGTACTTTCTCACACTTAGCCTTGTGAGTAAGCCCAAATAGTCAAGGACACAGTCCGATTTCAAGGCCCATACAACCAATGGTCATACTGAGTCCTGTGACGGGGCCCAAAACGGGTCAAAGGTTCGAAGTCTAAAAGGGTTCACATCAATAGGTCCGAAGGTCCACATAGTCTCAATAATTGGAATGTTTCTATAACGTATATAACAATCGTAAACATTATATTTCCATAAATCAATCATGTCAAAAGCACATGGTTCACTTAGATTCGATGTTGGTGTATAATTCAATATTCATAAGTCCGAAGTCACAATGATTCACTAAGATTTCTCATAGAGTCAATGATTCAAACATGAAATAGGATTCAAAGGTTCGCATGGTTCACACAATCACATAGGAGGCATAGAGTTCAATAGAATCAACGAGTTCATTATATTAACACACAAATTTTACATGTATTTCAATGAATCAAATTTTATAGATCAACCAATAACACTCCTAGTGTTTCAAACAAAAGACAAGGTAAGATTACCTTTCAAATTGATCATAAATAGAACATATCTTGAAGGATTCACAATTTCACACAAATTTTCAAAGATTCACATGGAAAAAATTCAAATTTCACATGTTCTAAAGAATTTCTTTAAGGAAATAAGTCCACACAACGTCTAAGATCAATAATTTTTTGCAAACTAGGTGTAGATCTAAAGAGAAAACAATAATCAATGGTCTAAATCATAGGTCTATAGAATTTTTAGAGATTCCAATGAAAAGAGAGTCATTCCAAGCATAAGAAACATGAAAGCTTAGTAAACAAACTGAAATTCATATATATAAGATGATTCAAAGGATTTGATTCAAAGATTTCCAAACATTCAAAGGTTTACATTGTTTAGCATCACATAATCTGAAATCCAAATAGGAGTTCACATCACATGACCCATAGTAAACAAGGTTTACTTATTAGAAAAACTTATATTATAGTAATCACAAAGTTCAATGGCTTAGAGCGTGGGTTTTTACCTATTTTCAGAGATTCCAAAGAGTTTTTATAATCAAAACACAGAGATCTAAGAAAATCAAAGAGGAGAATACATCACATCATCCATAGTATGCAAGATTTGCTTACCAAGCTCAATCCAAAAGATTCTAGGCAATGGAACCTTCACTTTACCTCCTCAAATCACCTTATTTTACAATATTATATTAGATCTAACATCAAATGAATGAAACTAAGAAGTTATAGTAGAAAAATAAGCTATTCTAGAAGAATTTTCATGGTTGGAGGTGAAACTTACCAAATTGGGGAAGAACTCTCACTCTTAGCTTCCAACCTTCTTTAACCCTTTCCCTCTTTGTTCTAATGAGGAAAATAACCTAATTGAGGTGTTAGTAGGGTTATAACTTGTCTAAAGAAGATCTCACATGTTTGGGAGACTAATAAGCAAGTGCCACATCAAAAAATCACTTTTTAGGCATTTTTTTCTTATTTTTTATTTTCTGGTTTCCAGAACCCCAAGTCCTTTCCTCAATAGACAAGCCTTTCAGATCCCCCTTGGTGAGCCCTTGGGCACCCCCTTGGTGTGCCCTCGGCCTGAGAGACTCGAGACTCCCCAATCAAAAAACCCATTTTGGGAAAAATGACCATAATTTTATCTAGAAAACCCAGAATTGGGAACCGTTTGTCGTGTTGGAAAGAAGACTAGACAAACTTTCCAACAAGGGATATTTCATACTCCAGTTCACTCAAGATTGGTGTCAGTGGGCCTAGGAAGTTATCTCAATTATGTAGTTGGAAAAAACTTCTGAACTTGAATAGTTTTAAGTCCAACTTGGGTTCTATAATTCTAAATTGGTCCAATGGGTTTCTAAACCACTTTAAGATCTGTATAAGAATGTGAAAGGATAATTTTACCCTTATAGAGATGAATTGTTTGGTTTATGTATTATCAATGTCCATGCATAAAACAAAGTGTGTACATGTAGTGGTCATGTTGTATAGGGCTTTATGATGTAAACTGTATACTTATGTAAGTCCAAGTGTTAGAGTATGGGAAAGTGCCAAGGAGATGGACTCGAAGATAGAATGTCCATGTCTAAGAGACTCAAGCATTGTGGAAGAATACCAAGTCTCAAACTACCTCAAGGAAGCTAACACATCAGTTCCAAGCACAGATTGGTAAATCAGGTATATGAAACCAATTGGTAGATGTGTGTGTGATCATAAAACCCCGAGACCCTGGTTAACCTTAAGAATCACTTAGAAGACTTAATTATGGTCTAATTAAAATTCACAAAAAGCTCAATGCTCAAAATAATGAAAAGGGCTCCCTAGGGAAGAAGTGCCTATACTGACTAGTGCTATCTAGCTCAGTAAATTTTGAGGTAACTTCCAAGGATTCCCTAGATCACCTTAGTATGAATTAGACTACAATACATACATGTATGGAAATATCTAGAATTCTAATTTTTAACAAAAAAATGGCGAATGAGTCCGAGTTTTCTAGAGAAAGTTATAACCATTTTACCTAGAGGTGTCTGTGTTGAAAAACAAGGGAGCTGGGGCACTCGTGAATACTCTAAGGCTCTCGAGATGGGGTATCTGGGGCACCTGAGTGGTCCTGGGGGTACCCCACCTGAAATTTCAAAAAATTCAACTTCTGGAATTTGCCTGGGGTGCTTGCTAGTACCTTGAGGTGCCTGATTTGGTGTACCTGGGGCACCCCAGAGTCATGGGGGGCGCCCGAGGTCCTAACAGTTAGAATTCTGAACGTTGTTTTTTTATCGTTGGAGACTTGGGGAGGCCTTGGCTCACCTATATGAGGTTGGAACATGTCCCAATGAGTGAAGGACTCTCCCAAAACTCCTCTATGTCATTCTTAATCATTCTATTCATGAAAATCATTCGAAAACCCTCTTTATATGAGGTGTTCTTGAGCTAGATAGGTAAATCATCAAAGATGAGAGCAAGCAAGTCTTGAGAGCAATAGATTGGATCAATCATCATCCAAGAATTGAAGAATAGCCCTTGAAGCATTCAAGGATCATTAGAGAGAAAGAGCCCTACTTGGGAAGTCTCAAAACAGAGCTCTCTACACCGGTGTGAGGACCTTAGTTACATTTGCTTATTGAGAGGCTAAGCACCACCATCATTTACATTCCCTTCCATCACTTGTGTATGTCTGTTGGAGACACCGAATGAGGAAGCTTTCCTTGGAGACATCGAAAGTTATGATGGGAGTTCTCCGGAGACACCGAACTTATTAGCACTTGTTAGAGACACCAAGTACGGAGTCACCTCTACTAGAGACACTAGAGGTAAGGTCTGTTGATGTATATTGTCTATTCCATATTATGTGAAATACATGGAGTGGTAGATTAGGTATGGCATGAGCATATTGCACACCTTAGTCATGTCTGTAATCATCAAGTAATTGGTTTCCAAGAAGGAAGGCGAGCTCCAAATACTTGAAGCCGAGGATGATCCATTCCCAAGATTGCCAAGGTTTAAAGACTTGAAGACCTGAGGTTCATCAAGTTCAAGAAAGGTTTGTAAAGGTATATAATGTGATATATATAGGTTAAAATGAACAAAAGCCCTTTACTTGGCCTTGTGGATCAACCCATGCCTTCTACAAAGATTCCCAAGTGAGTGGGAGTAGGATTAAGGTTCAATGGTAGAAAAATAGGGGAATCGGATTGATCCGGAAGGGATCGAATCAATCCGCACTTAACGAATCGATCCGTTACTTATCGGATTGATCCGGTAAAGCTTGGGTGTCTTAAACTAAGACATTGGATCAATCTGGGGTGCCGGATTGATCCGTGCGGATCAATCTGACATAGCCAGATCGATCTATGCAGATCAATCCGACATAGCCGGATCGATTAGTAATTGTAGAAATTCAAAAATAAAAACAAATCAACGTCTGCAATTTTTTGACTGTTGGGATAAATGCCAAATCAAGGGTGCACGACTGTGCTCGTCCCTTATAAGTATGTGAGAAGCTCAAGAGAGATCTCTAACACTCA
>JAOXJP010170306.1:0-12690 GCA_025762735.1 Platanus orientalis
CCCCCCCCCCCCCCCCCCCCCCCCGGCCCCCCCCCACAGGTCATAAGGAGGCTAGAGAGGATCCTTACTGTCGATAAATATATTGGATAAAACGGGTGCTCTATTTATCGGTTGCTTTATTTATTGAGCCTTGAGGATATGGTATGACCACTGAGGTCAGCCGAAGGTACGACTTAAAACGCATAAGTGTTAAAAAGTGAAAAGCAACCCTTAAAAAAGCGACTTTTGGCACTGGTGTGTCGGCCCTTAATGTCAATCCTACCTTAAGCTATCTTTAGGGGTAGGCATTTATCAAGAAACCATTGAGTCGTTTTTTCCCTTCTTGTGATTGGGAAAAAAATCTGAAAGGTTTTATTTTTATCTCGTGATTCTGTCTCGTTGTTGAATAATTTGAGGTGCACGTATAAGCATTATGGTTGTGATAGTGGAGTCACTTTCATTTTATTCTTTTAAGCTGCGTTTGACAACCACCTGTAATGAAATCATTTTATTTGAGATCCTCAGGACTTTTATAACCAAAATGGGATGGTTTGTAATGAGCTCATTCAGGTTTACAATTATTTATGCTTGATAACATAAATTATTTCACTTTATAGAAAAACCTAAGATGACTTCATTTCTAATTGTACTTAACAAATCAATATAAATTTGAATGAGTTCATTAGGAACCATCACCTCATGGCTAGAAATGTCTTGAAAAACTCTAATGAAATGATTATGTTACAAGTCGCTGCCAAACAGGTTATTAATCGGTAAAAGGCCGATTGAAATGCTTTGGGTTGAAATATCGTGGAGAGACGGTTTGCTTTTGATCTAGTAGAAGACATGGGCTTACATAGAGTGGAAAAGAAGAAATAGATTTGTGGCGCCAGAGCTAAGTAGTTTCAGGGCTATATTGAGCAGTGTTTTGGTATTTATACTAGATAATAGGGGTGCATTAGGGCGGAGACACATAAGGGCAAGGGGGGCAACTCCCCGTAACTCCCCCCCCTAAATTCCAAATAATAATAATAGTAAGAAAGAAAATGTGTGTGATGACAAACCGTCTATATTGTTTAGGTGCAAGGGGGCAATTGCCCTTTCTTTAATTTCAAAAAATTTATCATGCAATGACAAAGCATATGTAGTGTTTATGGTGAATTATAAGCTGATACATGTGTTGGGGGTTCAAAAAAGTGTTTAGGTGTAAAAAAAAGAGACACCAAATTCAAAAACACATACATGCGTCAATCAATGGCATGTCTACAAGGTCTGTGTCAATACATACAATCATTGTTCTTCTTCCTTGCTTCAATGTCACTTGCTTTTAATGATATGAATAGAATATATATATTTTATCTCCTCTAAATTGAGGTTTCTTTCAATTGTGTAGCTACAATCTTGTCTTTTTCTTTTATTTATTTTTTTCTTTAAAAAAAATTGATTTGTGTTGATGTTCTATCATGGATTAATTTGATGTACAATATAAAGAAGATGAAACGTTGAGAAAATGAGTGGGAATTTGAAATTTCTTTTAATCCACCCAAATTCGTGCTTATTTTCTTCCACGTGTCATCCCTATGGTCCTGGACACCAAAATCCTTGACAGAACATTTTTTGCATTTTCTTCATTAATAGAAATCTAATTGCTTCACTTGTCTAACACATAAATGCAACCTATATCCATGACATAACTTATTTGATCAAACACGAAAAGAAAATTAAAAACTAACGAGAATAAGAAATCCAAATGCGACAGCTGTCTGATAAGGGATTAGAATGTTAATCGATTTTATTAATAATTATGGAGAAACATTATTGTTAAATTTGAATACGAGAAAGAAAAGAAACGAAAGATCTAAATGAGATTTTCAAACGGAAACTATCTAATAGAATGTGATAGACAAAGGGTTCACATCATATCTCTAGCCTGAATGAACAAATAACGATAGACAAAGGGTGTTTTAACAAATACACATGTACGTATTTGTTGTGCATTTATAGATACCTTTTTATAATCTATATATTTCGATTAATACAATTTTGTATCATCTCCAGTTTAAATGAATAGATATCACACTACTACCAATCAATGCATGAAATGTGGCCTAACAAAAGTGTTTAGAATACATATGGGTCAAAGGAGGGTTTTACAATAAATACACGGGTAAATCAGTAGTATTTATTACAATGTACCTTTTGTTTGGCATTGGTCACATCCTGAGCAAAGACTAGAGACTAGTGTGGTATATGTCTATCCAAATTGGAGATGATTCAAAACCATGGACAACAACAGATTCTCTGTACAAGAGACGTAAGTAGGCATGGAAATTTGTATTGATGGGTTGAGTGTCGTGTTAAGGGTATACGAGTATAGGGGTCAACCCGAACACAACCCATATATTAATTGTATTAGAGTTAAGGGTATATGTGAAAGATGATTAGATAAATGATTGTTTACTCACTTATATCAATAAAAATGTTTTTAATAGCAATGATAATGAGAAGATCATTCAACGCTTTCAGAACATGAGACTTCATCATGAACAATTGTCACAATTTTATACAAATTTTTAATAGGCAATTACTTTTCGTAAACAAATGGTACACAATTGTAAATGAGAATTATTTCTTTGAGTAAATGATATACACTTTACTATATTCATATATTTTTTTAACTAAATTTTTTCTCAAAGGATTTGGTGCGACCACCTGAGGTCAGCCAAATGTGAGACCAACATAAGGGCCCAAACATTAATGCCAAAAAGTGAAAAGCATCCCAAAGAAAAGTGTAAGTCACTTTTTCGGCGCTGATGTATCACCCCCTAATGTCAATCTCACCTTAGGTTGACATTAGGGGTCGCACCAAGCCCAAGATGAAAATTTTTACTTGCCGCTGCCCCTGTGCACGGTTGTTCTCTTTATCTGAATACCATGGAACTGCTTTTTCCCTGTTTGTATGGGAGAAAATCTGAAGTTGTTATTCTTATGTGGATTGATGTGGACATAGACCGCGCACTTGGCTAATCGAAATTGTTGTTTTTTACTTGGAGTGCGTGTTGTTCTCATTATGGCCATCTGCATCATTTTGTTCTTTTAATCAATGAAGGCCCACTGGCTTGAGGATTCTTGGTTGAAGTTTTAAACAGTTCTAAGTGCTACAGCAATGGAATTGATTCGTTTTCATATGGGATAACTAGCAATCTTTAATTTCTAATAACTTAGAAAATCAATTGGGATGTAAAACATCAGAATGTAATATTGGTTTTTTTTTTTTATTAGATGTAAAAATTTCATGTTCATAAGAAAGTTTAAGTGATGACCTTTATCTTTTCAACTTTGAATTATTAATGAGAAAAGAAAGCCAAAATTCTTGTTTAGATGAATTGAAACTTTTAAATTTGACGTTGAAGCTTTTGAAACTTTTTTTTTATCTGTTCTTTATATTAAGTAATATATCGAAACAACTTTAATATTTATATAAAATATTAGATATAATTTTAAGATTAAAAAAGAATTATTTATAAAAAAAATTTATATGAACGAAAATGCTAATAAACCGAAAATCACAGAAGGCTTGTGGACCGTTTGATTGAATTCACATAACACCCGCATGGTTTCACAAAACATAATTTTGCTGCTACAGTCAAGCACTAGGACGCGACACCGTGCGGGTGTCATGTTGTCGCACCCAGTGTTGTGGCTTAACACCCACACCGATCGATTTTTTCAACACGTCCAGCACCTGGCACTTGAGGGTCATTGCATGCTTTTTCGTCGCAGGAAATCCGCTTTGACGGTTTCAGCATGAAGAAGTATTTTCCAAATTTTAGAAGGGGTGCATATCTTCAGTGACCAACATTGGTGTGATCAATGTGTGACCACACCCCAGGCTGACACCTGGTGTCTATAGAAAAAAAAAAAGTAAAAGAAAAACAAGTTGTTCAAATCAAAATGTAAGTTGAAAAACAAAAAGAGGCACCCAATTCAGAACACATCATGCCCTGCATCAAATATTGGTTACACCAATCTTGGTCACAGAAGATCTTTTCAAGTGCTTAAGAGAAATGCCAAAGAAAGTACGCACAAGCCAAGTGACCCCTACAAGAGAGCTCAACAGTTGGATCTCATCTCATTTTATCATGCTTAAGTTGCACAGCATCAGCCTTTTCTAAATACAAAGGCGGAACTCTTTTGTGAAGATGACTACTCATTCTTGACAAAGCAGTTTTGTGAGAAAAAAAATGAGAAACACGTAGGGCAATCAGCTGAGCTTCACCATGGTCTAAGGAACCAGCTCTGCTTTCCACAAAACACAACCCAAACAAACCATAACCGTGTCCCACCTAAAAAAACCAACCCAATTGGATGATCTCAACCATCCAACCAAATAACTATTTCTAGTTCCGAGCAAGTTCTTTTCCAGTCACTCAAAAGCCCATCAGGCTTCAAAGATCTACAAAGCTAAGGTCATTAAATTACTGCACCCAACCTTAATGCAGACTCAACCATTCTATTCCTCTTTTTTTTGCTACTAAAAGTGATGGCTAAGGCATTTGACTGGAATAAACATCACCATAAATACGTGACCTCTTTCTCTTAGGTAGCAGCATTATCTCTGAGAGAGAGAGAGAGTAACCAGAGATGGAAAACTACACCTTAACTATTATAATCAGCAATTACTAAGTCAGACCTTAATTCGAATTTACAAATTAAAGGGCAAAAAAAAAAAAAAAAACCATGAATTGTACGAGATGATTCTCATTGTGTTTGCTCCTCTCGCACAACGTTGCAGCAACATTATTCATCTTCATACATCGACCTGTCTCAGCGTGAAAACGTAGGGCCAAACAGATTAACCATAATTTGCAAAAACCATGTTAGGCCGTGCAAAACAGCAATCCATAAAATGTAAACGGTACAAAATGCCAACACATGTGTTACGCTCTTCTGATTGGTACCTGTGGGTGTGTTAACCCTTTCCACCCTGAAGGGGAAAATCAACACATTAGCTTAATATAAGCACCAGCATCTCTTATCAATCAAAAGCAACAATCTTCCTGCACAGTGACACAATAAAAGGAGCAGTATTACACATTGCATAGCAGTCTTTGAAAATTCATGTTTCCTCACAATTATCCATGTACACATGCGTACAGATTATTACCATCCAATCTGTAAGCTAACCTCTTATATTTGCCAGAGCCTTAAAGATAAGCCCAACTTGATGACCTTAACCATCCAACAGATGATATGTTGTCATGCTGGGCAATCAACGGTCTCCAGACAAATATTTATCCAATGGTTGGGATTACCCATTGATGATTTCACAAAGCTACAACTTGTAGGTTGGGTCATCATTGATTGCAATGCCTAAACCTACTCAAACCATATGATGGTGAGGAAAACATGAATTTTCACATGCTGCATTATGAAATACTGCCTCATGTAAACAATCATAACCACCTTTTCTTTTTTCTTTTTCCTCTTTTTTTTTTTGGGTCAATTTATAGGTTAGTTACAATTATCCAGTCTGTAGGTCCATTAATGGGATGGTTTGAACCTGTCTGTAGGTACACATGAACAGAAAACTGGTAAGAAAGAAATTTCTTCAGGCCACCAACATTATCACACACTGTCCCTATTAAAAACATCAATCACATTTTAAATAAAGGTTGTAATTGAAATAATACTTTTGTACCTTATGTGGCGGTGTTCCAGGTCTTAACATGTTGCCAAACCCTAATTTTCCTTTCTTATCAGAGGGCTTAAGGATCTGAAAGGAACATGTCAATGTATCATCCACACTCATCATTGCACCAGCATTGTCAAACTCCCCACAATAATTTGGAGCTGAGAATATGGTCACCAGTTGCCGTTTCGCAAAAAACTCATAACCATCTTCCACAACCTGATGACAAATAATAACTTAGATAAAAAAACGTGAAGAAACAACAACTAACTTAAGAGTCACTTTATTAACATAATCACAAGGGTTGCAATGTCATGATTTATGCAGCACAATGGAGATGATACCAAAGTTGACGTAGAATGATAGCCAAGAATCTCAATAAAACTCATGAAAAGTGGCAGAAACAAGAATAAGGTTAAAGAACCAAGAATTGAACTTAGTAATCAAGAATTAATGAAAATAGAAGAAGAAACTTGATTAGAGGGGTTTAGAAGAATTGAAACAATAAAGACGGAAAAAATAAAAGAAAGAATACCCCTGATCATGCATCAGAAACCCAAAATTACCAAAATGCCCCTGATCGTGCATAAGAAAATTATGAAATTTGACAGGATGATTCTGGCGTAGATGAGTATGTATACCAAATTTCAAGTTACTCTGAGATTTCTAGCTACATTAAATTATATCAAACCTTAGGCTGCACACACTTAATTCAAGAAACCAGAAAAATAGAGAACAATAAAGAATACAAAGGATTAGGTATGAACACCTTAGGTCAGTATGGCATCAGCACCGAAAAGTGAAAAGCATCCCCAAAAAGTGTAAATAACATTTTCAGCGCTGATGTGTCTGCTCCTAATGACATATTGACCTAGGTCGCACAAGAGCAGTCGTACCAAATCCCAGCTAGTAAAGAACAAGAGAGAAAAAGAACAAAGGAAAAGAAGAAGAAGAAGAAAAAGAAAATAAGAAGAAAGAGAAATAGAGAAGAAAGATATGTATGGATAATCACCTACCTCACAAGTCACAAGCCCTTGGACATCACCATCTTAGGGTTTAAGTTTATCCACCAAAAACTTGAAGAGAAGGAGTTTCACTCATAGAGAGCAAGAAACCAACCAAATCTTTTATTAATTCCATCGTAACAATACAAAAATGTACAACCCTATATATAAGCTCACAAATTCAAGAAAATAGCAAGAAACCAAATTAAAAACTCCTAAGCTAAGAATAAAAAGTGTCAAAATCAAACCCTTCTAAAGGACTTTGACTAGCACTCTAAGAGGACTCCACTTTTGACTTATTGACTCTTTAAAATTATTAAAATAACATTGGCAATAATGCCTTATCACAAAAATACCCAAAACAACATTAAAATGCCACCTAAGTCCTAAACTCTATTCTCATAAAACTTCAAGTAAAATAGTAAAATAACTCTAAAAAGACTCCATCATATGTCCCAAAGATGTTCCTTCATGACTTTTCATGTGTATCCCACCAAGCCACGTGTGGTTCCTACATGGCCTTCAATGTTTACATCAATAATCCCTTTGCCCATGATATTTGAACCATCTATGCAAGCAGTGATGCGGATAATGAAAAGAGGCTCTTGTATGTTCCACCACACAAGAGAGCAAGTGATGCAGACATCATGACTGAGAGGATGATTGGACCATGTTCACAGTCATTCATTTATTTACTGTTTTTTTATTTTCTTTTATGTAATTGTGTCTCATGTAAAGGGGGACACAGAATTTTGAGGGTAAGTTGGTCTTTATACATTGCATGAGAGTATTCTTGTTATTGTTTGGAGTTTAGGAGTAATTTAGATAAGAGTTAGTAGAGGGAGGGTAGGGTTATTTTAGTCAACACATGGGATTTCTTATGTAAACCTAGTCATGGGACTCTAAAATAAGAGTCCACGACCAACTTTTGAATTTTTATGCAATAATATTTTGAAAATTAGATGCTTATGTTTGATCTCTTCTTTCTCTTGCTTGTTGCAACTAAAGAACAATAAAACCTTGGAATGGGTCCAGGTAAACCTAGTTTCACGGTTGTGGTATAGACCACTCCCTTCCCCTTGGGTTAAAGGTCTTTTTTCCCATCTTCATCTTCTAATCTCTTGTTTTTTTACAGAATTTTACTTGCTGAAATCTCTCCAGGTTGTGAAGATTGATTACCAAACAAACTAGATCAGAATTTCGTTTGATTCGAAGCCTCCACAGGATGTATAACATCTGGACGACCATACTTGAAGAAATTGATCAAAACTCCCTTCGCAAGAGTGATACTGCTGTGTTGCAAGAGCATGGCATGAAACAGAGTACATAGGTTATTCTGGGAGATTGGATACCATTCCCCATGACTACAGTTTTGTTTCTTTTAACTACTCTAGAATGACCTGTACTGCTGGATGACCCTACCCCAAGCAACCTTCCACAACAAAAGCCAGTTTTGAAGTGATTCTCAGATGATTTTATCTAGACCAGGCATTAAAGGAGGTGTTCTTGCTGATTGTGGGGATTCAATCACAAACTTCAGTAGGCTAAGAACCAAGGTGATTTGAGACCTCCCTAATAAGTATAAGGCCTACAAGATTCTGCTGGAAGTGGAAGGTATCACCAAAACTCATTTTGAAGCAAACCCTTTAAGGTTTTCTCAGGATCAGACGTGAGTCGGGCTGAACCAGCTTGGAAAAGATCATTCACCAACTCCTCACAGTCAGGCTTTTGCATGATTTACTCTTTCCAGTACACTCACAGGTGATCCATTATCAAGCAACACACCAACGAAAGCCTACCTTATTTCAAATCCCCATCTGAGTTCATCATAGCCAGGCGGCACACCTATCATCTTAGGTCAGATTTGAGAAATTTTTAAAACCCCATTATTCCTGCGATTTTGAATGGTGATCTTGGTTGGCTTCATATTATAATGCTTCAAGGCTTCACAATCTGACCAAAACAGGTTCTACAGTCTCTATTCAATACCTGTCTCTAATCCCTAAAGTGGTGATTTTGTGGGATAATTATGGATAAAGGCTTTGGGCTGTGATTAATTTCCCGAGTCTATTCCTAGTGTTTAAACATTATATTTCTGAGCCTACACATGTCTAAACATATTTCCCAACATCCTTTTATTGTTCCCCTTATAAGCCATTAGTTGCTTTCTTGTTTTCCTATATCTTCAATGTGTTTTGATCATTTTTAGTTTCATTATAAGCATCAGATTTTGTCTTGACAGCAACTTTAAATTTTTAAAATTTTAAATTAGTTGGATACTTTAATTCATTAATCAGGTTCTTTAATGTTTCTTATTTAGTACTCTTGAATTCTTAACATGCATATTGAATTAAACTTAGAGAATCACTTGAATTAGCCTGTGGGTGTGCAAGTAGGAATCTTGTTTATCCATTTACACTACTTTATCAATTTTATTCCTAGCTCCTATGCACACACCCCCCAACCTACATTCATGCTACATCAACAAGATTCAAGATGTGTATGATGCGAGATTTATTTAGAATAATTTAGGGGTTGGGGTACTTCGTAATAAAGTCAATGGTGTCGTAAGTAATTTGGGTTTTTTAGTCCAAGGATATTTTTGTAATGAGGCATTGTTGCCAAGGGTATTTTAGTGAGTCAACAAATCAAAGTGGGGCCCTTATGGAGTGTTGGACAAAATTCTCTAGAAGGCCTCAATTTTGGCAGCTTTTGTTATTAGAAAGTTACAGTTTTTGTAGTTTTAGGCTTTAGGCTTAAGAAAAGTCCAAGTAGACTAGTTAATTTAGGATTTTCTAATTTAGTTCTTGCTATTTTCTTAGTGTTTTAAGCCTATATAAAGGATTGCACATATGTGTATTGGTAGACAATGAATTTATGAATTAAAGTTTGGTTTGTTAGGTTTTATCCCCCATTCTTCCTTTCCCATGGTGTAGCCATGTGAACTAGCTAGGGTTCATTCCTATGGTTCTTCTTCTCTCTACCTTCTTCTAACATCTTTTTTTTTTTCTTCTCCTATCTTCTTCTAACCATTGTTCTTCTCCTATCTTTTTTTTTCCTCCCTTATTCTCATTATTCTAATTCCCTTTATTGTGCTGCTGCAACATCATACACATTAAAGATTTGAGTTGCTGAAAATTAAAGAATCTGAAGAACATTTTTTTTATCAATAATGAATATATATATTAATAGCCAAAAAAAATACAAGAGGCGAGCAACCATAAGATACAACCAAAAAAACAACAAAATCACGACACACCCCTTACATCAAAAGAACCCAAAGCCCCCATAGGAACCTCCACCTCCAAAAAGTTCTAAATAAATCCACCCCCCACTTCGCTAACCTGTCAGCTTCCAAGTTCAAGGTCCTTGGGATAATGGTTAACAGTGACATCAAGATCCCTCACCAAATTCTTAACTTCTAGTAAGTGAATCCACTACCATGACCCTCTTTCTTTCCCTGCGGCAACTTATCACTGTTTTAGAATTCCCTTCCACATAACACCCCTTTGTTTGAGTTGCTTTGAGCATACGCAGGCCGTGAAGAAGTCCCATTAACTTCGCCAAGTTAAAGGAGCATTCCCCCAATGGGCCACATCTCACAAAAATCACCTGACCATGAGCATCTCACAAAAATCATTTGTAGAAGAACATAATCTCACAGTTGGGCTTTCTGGGACAGCTTGTAGTCCATATCGCACCAGTCAAACAAAGGTAATTTGTGCTTGTTTTCTCAAATTTTCTTCCTCCATCTATCCCTTTTTTCTTTCCAAGACTCCTCTTGATTCCCCTTCTTCTTTGCTAGTTTACAAACAAAGATTCTCCACTGGTTTTATGAAATCTCCATTTAAGAATCTTAAGTTTTCTGAAATTCTGTGAATTGACAAATAAAAACTTGTCCAAATTTAACGAAATTCGAACCCTAGGACCCTCAAGGATGTTGGAACCTATCTGGAATTTTTCATTATTTTCTAATGCACAATCAAGGGTTGGTAATTTCAGGATTCTGTCGAGAAATTTCAAAATTATCTTTTTGGGTTTGTTCTTTCTATTGTCTTCTCCTTTTCTATCATAAACTCTTCTAGCTTCCTTCATTCTTTTTTTTTTGGTAATATAGCTTCCTTCATTCTATTCTTCAATTCTAAGCTATTTTGGTTACTTCGATGTACTTTAAAGATCAAATCTTGCTTCCGCTACTTTATTTGAGTTTTATTAAGACACTTGGCATTATCAGACACCAACTTTGGGTATTCCATCTACTGTGCTACATCAGGCAGTCAAGACATGGTGGCCAAAGATTAATGATTGAGGGATTCAAAGAGTTGGAACATGCAAGATCCTTTAATGTGAAGATTCACAAGCCACTACATCTAGCAAGAATAGAGACTACAACACTTTGAAGAGGTGTCCAACACAAATCTGGGAAACCTGCCATGCCATGCCATCACATCCACAAGGTTGCATAATAATATTGAGAAGTAGAATTATCATATAAATCTGTCATCAATAAAAGCATTATAAAAAAAAAAAAAATTGATCCACCTTTTTTCAACGCTTGCACATAGAAGAACAAAAATAATGCCAAAAGTTGGTGTGGGAGGACAAATTAAGTCAGTGTAATCTAAATCCTAGAAGTTGTGATTGGGAAGAATTAAGGGCATCCTTTACTAATGTTAGATAGGGATATCTAAGGATGTCTTTTTTCAAAAAATTAACAGCAAATGATACAATCAAATGGCACCTCACAAACACTAAAAATATGCATTAAGTCAATGGATGCAAGTATTCATTCAGAAGCGGGGCAGGGGTGGGAGGACCAAGCAAGTAAGGAGAGTCAAGATGTGGTTTCCAGTTAGATAACCTGGTGAGCTCGGCAGATGAGATCAAGGTCATGTTTCTGGAGGAATTCAGCCACCTTGTCAGCCCCAAATGTATAAGATACACCCCTGTCATTCTCTCCCCAGCCTTGAATTTCTTTATCAGGATCAGCCCATAGCAGATCACAGAGAAGGCCCTGATCTGGGACATCAACAGGGCGAGCAATATTACGAATCTGATCCAAGTTCTTCAAGTCAGGAGACAATCCTCCATGCATGCAAAGGATCTTCTCATCAATTAGAGCAGCCACTGGCAGGCAATTGAAGCAGTCAGTAAATGTCTTCCAGAGACGGACATTAAACCTCCTCTTGCACTCATCATAGAACCCATATATACGATTGATGGAGGCACACTCGTGATTGCCTCTGAGAAGAAAGAAATTTTCCGGGAATTTGATCTTGTATGCAAGAAGAAGGCAAATGGTCTCTATACTCTGCCTACCACGGTCAACGTAATCCCCCAGGAACAAATAGTTTGCTTCAGGTGGTAATCCACCATATTCAAAAAGTCGGAGAAGATCAGAATATTGACCATGAATATCTCCTGCCAATGGAAGAAAGCAGTTCAGCAATGATGATTTGGTTTTGAAAAAAGAGAGAATAAAAAGAAAATGAAAAAAAGAAACAAACCAAGTCCCCCAAGAAGTAACTGCAGTACAATTCTTTTATATAACCAAAAACAATAAAAGAAGTTCCATAAACCCAATAAAAGGTCTAAACATATATATATATATATATATAGAAGATACTTAATTACATCAACCATGAAGCATCTCTTTAAACAGTTGAATGAATGGACAAAAACCCAACCATGGCCCTTAATAGCAAATAGACCCATCAAAACTTGAACCCACATCTCAAGATTACCACCTCATTTTTCTACTAATTGGAATAATGGCCTCTTTTGTTCCAAGGTACCATATTCAAATCTATTAAAATTAAGTCCTCAAAAAATGTTTCAAGCATACAAGGTACTACTCAAACTTAATTCCTCTGAAACAATTACCTGCAGAGTAGATTTTCCATTCCTAAGAATGATGGATCTCTTTTTTTCTTTGGTAAACAAAAATGATGGATCTTGGAAGAATAGAAATGCCTAGATACCTTCCACTTAACACAAAATGGGGTTGTCATGCAT
>JAOXJP010170317.1:0-12690 GCA_025762735.1 Platanus orientalis
GCCAAATGCATCACACGTCACTTCAGAGACTTTATAAAAGTTTGGTAGACGTATGACCGGAGCAGAAGTCATCCTCGACTTAATCTCCCCAAAAGCCTTAGCAGCAGATTTAGTCTAGTGAAACTCCCATTTCTTGATACAATCTGTGATGGGAGCCATCATTGTACTAAACCCATGATAAAAAATAGTGAGGCCATGGAAACTTCTAACCTCATGGAGATTCTTAGGCTCTTGCCACTCAACTATAGCTTTGACCTTGTTAGGATCAACAAACATTCCTTCAAATGACACTACAAACCCTAAGAAGATGACATGAGAAGTATAGACTTCTTTAGGTTTGCATACAATTTCTCCTTTCTCAGGAGATCACACACCTTTCTCAGGTGTTCCAGATGTTGTTTTTTGACAGTACTATAGATCAGAATATCACCAAATTATACTACCAAGAACTTTCTTATGAATGACCTTAAAACTTAAGTCATGATCCTCATAAACATGGTAGGAGCATTAAACAGTCCAAAAGGCATAACCAACCACTCATATAGACCATCCTTTGACTTAAAAGAAGTTTTCCACTCATCTCCAGGTCATATGCGAATTTGATGATAACTACTCTTAAGATCTATATTAGAAAAGATAATGGCACACACCATCATGTCTAGCATATCATTTAATCATGGGATGGAAAACCTATAACATACCGTGTTCTTATTAATTGCCTTGCTATCCACACATATACGTCATTACCTATCTTTCTTGGGCGTGAGGAATGCAAGCACGACACAAGGGCTCATGCTTTCCTTAATGAATCTCTTATGAAGTAGATCATCTACTTGCCTTTTTAGTTTAGCATGTTCAGTAGGATTCATTCTATAATGATGTAGATTAGGTAATGTAGTTCTTAGTAATAAATCAATAGCATGTTGTATGTCACACAGGTGGTAACTCATCTGGAAAATCCTTAGGAAAAATGTCATTAAAACTCCTTTAAGATTGTCTCTACCTCGGGGCAATGCTTAACAATTGAGTCAGGAGAAGCTTCTTTAGCAACCACAACAGATGTGATAACTTCTTCCTTAATCTCTTCCTCAAATTCTTTAGAACCAATAATGTGAAGGGCATTTGTCTTATTATCCTTGACACTCTTGCCCTTGTTCGCTTGTTTCTTCACATCAAGATCATCCTTTGGTGCTCTAGGAACTAGTCTTATGTTCATGCCCTTGAACTCAAATACACATATATTGAATCTATCATACAATGTGACATCTAAGTCATACAGTCAGGGCATTCATAGTATGATGTGTCCAACATCCATGGGAATCACATTATACCATATGGTGTCCTTGTATGAGTAGAACTCTATAAGAACTTGACACCTTTGGGATACTGGGATAGAAGTTGCATTAACCCATGCAACTTTGTAGGGGTGAGGATGTGTAACTAGTGAAAGTCCTAACCTCTTTAGAGTACTAGTGGATACCACAAATGTAGTTTCCACTATCTACAATGAGCTTGCAGATCTTTTCACCAGACTTGGCATAAGTATAGAAGATATTGGTCCTGGGCCAATCATTCTTTTGTTTGGGTTATGTGGGAGCATACCTCACCACCTATAGTGGGACATTGTCAGAGGAAGAGTAGTCATCAACTTCACTCAGGTAGGCTAAATTTCCATCTTCTTCATCTACCACATCATCCTCACTAAGAGTCCCATAACCAAGACAATCCTTAAGGTCCTCTTGACTTTTCTCATCATGAGGCTCAGGACTATCCTTCACTCTGTCCTCTATATAAAGATTGTTCCTCTTAGTTGGACATTGGGCTCCTATGTGGCCACGACCTCCGCATCTAAAGCTTTCACCATATGTAGGTGTTTTAGGAGGTTCTCTAGCAATTTCTATGCCCTTAACTTGCTGTGGATTGGGCCCAGGATTGTTAAAAGATCCACACTAAAAATGTCCTCCAAATTGAGGTTTACTTGGCGTACACCAGGTTTAATGTCAGATTTATGGATCTCAAAAGAACTCAGGGCCTAGAGTTTAAAGTAACACTCTAATTTGTGGACTCACTTGTAGGATTTTTCTAACTCAGTGATATAATGGTGCAATAACTCCCTCTGAAACTCAAATTGGAATCTCAACTTAAACCTACTCAGTGTGACAACTGGATCCTTAGTAATCTTGCTCCTCAATATGACTCTTCAAAGTGGTTGATGTACTCTACAATAAACAAGTTGCCTTGTTTCACAGAGTTCCACTGATCCAATAATGTTGAATGGTAGGACAATGGATCATATTTGTTTCTCAACCATTCCTTCATGTCATCCCAACTATTAACTAGATCTTGGTGCCTTAAACATCTTTGTTATTCCACATTATCCCAGTAAAGTCTAGCTTGCCCAATCAACTTCATCTTAGCAAACTTGACTTAACGTTCATTGGATATGTAGAACCACTTAAAATAGGAATCCATGCCTGAAAGCCATTCCAAAAAACCTACGGGATCCATTTTCCTGTCAAATTAAGGTGTTTCTACTTTGATTGACCTCATGGCCAAATCATCATAGTCACCTTAATGTGGTTCATCTAATGGAGAAGTATTCTTAACTCTATTGGGTCCTCTAGAAGGCGGTCCATCAACTGAACCTTCCCTCCTAGAGTTCTCTAACGCATTCATCCTTTGGTTTGTACTTTGTACCTTTACACTTATGGCTTCCACCTCATCTCTCATCTGACGCATCTCTTGAGTCAATTGTTGGATAGCTAGGTATCAATCAAGTTAGTTTTCAAACATCTTTGGATGATAGTTAACCTTGGATCTTAGGGGCATGCACTGGTACAACCAAAGGGGTGTCTTAACTACCTAAGAAGTGATAGGAGTGTAAAGGTACTACTCGACAGAAATAAGCCCCCTAAAGAACTCTATATGATGCTTAAGGTGGTTGTATGTAAGTCTGAAAACAACACCTCTATATGGTCATGTAATGCTCAAACTAATGCATGAAAGTGTATGTGTAGACACCTAGACAGCACTTGGGTGGTTGGGATTACACCTAGATGGAATTAGATGTCACCGGGTTCTAATACCAAAATTGATGTAGCATGCATGAGAAAATAAAATGCAAAGAGATCTACAAGTAAATGAAAATAGTAAATCACACAATAAACTAGATTCTTACTCTAATCAAGTACATTAAAGTAATAAAAAAGAAGAACTAACAATAGAACTAAGCAACCTAATAAACAAAACACATAAGATTATGAGAAACTAGCACTAATATGCTTAAGTTACTAACTACTTCCTATTAAGAACTAACTAAACAATCAATATGTAAAGACCTACAAAAGAGGCTAGGTATGATTATGTAATGGGCTGGAAACAAGCTATAAAGGTGTGTGGGTAAGTATCTAAGTGAATAGAGAGGCCATGCAAGCAATAGATTAAGGTAGACTAACATGCTCAGCAAGCGTAAGTACTAATAGAGGGTATTGGAAGCAACCAGAGGCTTTATATATGAGAGCTTAAAAGCACTTAAGGCTATGTAATAATGGATAAAACCTGGCAGCAATAAGTATGAGGGCTATAGAGGTTTTTAGAAGACCTTTCTTTACCCAAGAAGTAAAAGTAACATTGTAGATGCCTTCCAAAAGCAAGCCTTCAATCAGCCACAATTAGAAAACCCAAAATAAGCAATAGACTTTTGTGAGGAATTTCAGCAAACACTTAGGGTGTAAAATCTGGACAGCAACTACTTGATGGTATAAGAGGTCCTTCTTCAGCCAAAATAGTTGTAACAGCCCTTTAGAATAACTCCCAACTTAAGTCTTCAATCAGCCATAACAATGAAGTTTCAAATACTGAAGAAGATCTCTCTCGGGAATTTCTTCAAACACTTGAACTTAAAAAAAAAACTTCCGCAACAAAAAAGTGATGTAAAACCTGATGAAAGACTTCACCTTACATTCCCATTAGCATGCATATATATTCCTTGAATTCTACATAGGTTCTTCGTGTAACCGACATCTAGAAGACAAGTTTCTTTGAAAATTTGAATAAGGGGACAAATTCCAATTTGGCTGAGTGCTATAGAACCATAGGACTTGTGTTTTCAGCAACCAAAACAATCAGGAAAGTGTTCCCTATGTAACCGCAGGCTAAGAGGAACAAGTCTCTATGTAAGAACAAAGAAAATCAAACTATAGGCTTGCTGGAAAATTTATGGCAGCAGGCTTATAGTGATTTCTTTATAAGAAATAAAAATTTTGCGTGTTTTATGACTCGTCAAATGGTATTGGGGTGATGGAGAATGTTGAGTGATGAGGTGATGAATGGAATGGTGTGATTAGGTGGCCAGTTGATGTAGAGAGGTATAGGGAGTTGGGGATGTGAATATCAATAGATATGGAGGTATATGAATGTAGATGGAGGTGGTTTAGCAAAGTAGGTCGTAGAAAAAACTAGAAAATTAATGGAGGAAAGAAGAAGTAGAAATTGATAGAGATAAAGAGGGATAAATTCCTTGAAGGAAAATCACCAATCCTTGAGAAATCACCAACTCAAGTTTCAAATTTAGGCTAACTTAAAGAAAACACATTCAACCGTGTGAAGAGGAAGAGGGAAAATTTGCTTCAATTTTTTTTTTTAAAAGTAGGGTGGTACGACCAAGAGCCCCCCCCCCTCTATTTATAAACTCCAAATACGGTTTACAGCCCTTGTTTATTATATTAGAAACCAAAAAAAAAAAATTTAAGTAAAATAAATAGAGAAGGGAAATCATCCCTTTCTGTCTAGTGGACGGCTAGGCCAAAACAACCTTATTTAAGCACATACCCATTACATCCATATGAAAAACTCAAATGCCAACCATGTCCTAAACTACTCTAAACACAAAAAAGTTTTCTCTAAACACAAAAAGTGTTTATAAACCCTAAATAAAAGCTATAAAAACCAAAAGAAACTAATATAAAATACAAATAAGTGTCGTCCACATGTCCTCTAATAAAAGTGTCTACATGTGACTCCACAAATAAGGAAAGTGGGCCCCACATGCCTCTATAATAGCAACATATTCAAAATTTATCCAAATCAGTGTCGGATCGAAGCAGTGAACTCCAAATGCTTCCAAGTCATAGGACCCTCCTCCTATGCTGATATACTCTGAGGCTACCACATGGCGCGATGTCCTCATCGTGGAGTTGGAAAAAGCCAACAAGAGATTAAAAAGGAAAACAATGATTTTTCCACAAAGACAAGGTCCTTGGAGTGCACAATTTATCAACTCCAACAAAACTCTCCCAAGGAGAATAGTGATGACAATGATTATGCAACACTCCTTAAGGAAAAAAGAGAACTGTGTGAAAAGATAAAGATTCTAGAGCTAAAATTAAATGAATCCAAAATCTAAATATAGAAAAAGAAAATAGGAAATTTGAGAAAAAGAAGTTGGTTGAAGAAAAAGATAACTTGTCCCAAAAGACTCTTGAACTTGAAGAGAATAAAAACCTTAAAAGAAAAGAATAAGAGTCTAGAACTCTCATGTTCCGAATTTGCCAATAGAGCGGTTGGGCTACTTAACCAATCGAAGGAACTTGAGTCTCAAGTGAAGAAACTTGAAAAGAACAAAAAGAAGTCAATTTGCTAAAGAAAGTGAAAAACTAGAAAAAATGCTCACTATGGGCAATGAATATGGTGATAGGAGTGGTCTTGGATATGATTCCATAAACATTGATCCACCCACTCACCAAGGATCAAAGAATGCTTCTGTGAAAGCTAAAGGGAAGGCTCGTGTCCCTCCTCAAGCTCCTAAGCAAAAGCCTAAGACCTACAATGAAAGACAATCCCATCCCTACAAAGGTCAAGCTTCTTCTCAAAAGTCTACGGACTTTGTGAGAAGACAAAACTCTTCCTTTAAAGGGAAGGCCGAGGACACATCTCATGCACCTACTTCAAGATCAAAGATGTCCCATGGTAACAAACCACCTTTCTCTTTCAAGGGTAAAACCCTCATGTACAATGAAAGAAGGAAGAACACTTGGTATGACATAGAAATGCCTCTACATCTATAAATCCACAAATTACTTGCTATTATTAGAGCTTGATTGTTCATATGAAGGTGGATTGTAGGAAGAGACTAAATGATTTGAAATCTCAAAGATTTCAAAGAACAAAAAACCTCAAAAGGAGATGAGGTTAAGAAAGAAAAACCACTTTCAAAAAGTAGAAAATGACAACTTAGAATATAAGAAGATAATGGCCAAACAAAACCAAGTTAAAACCAAACAAATTTGGGTTCAGAAAACTTGGGTAAAGAAGGATGAGATTAAATGTCTAGTCATTCATACGGCTCTTAGAGCAGGGAGTATTTCAAGGTGGTACCTTGATAGTAGATGTTCTAAACATATGACTGGTGATAGGTCATTGTTTAGCCATTTAAAAGAAAAACAAGAAGGAAGTGTCACATTTGGTGATGAAAATTCCACAAAGATTGGAAGAAAGGGAACCATAGAGGTACCTAAACTAAATGATGTCCTTTATGTGCAAGGCCTAAAGCATAATTTTATAAACATAAGTCAAATTTGTGACAAAGGCTATGCGATTCAATTTGCAAAAGATAAATGTGAGATAAAAGACAAGGAAGGTGGGCAAACACTTGTCAAAGGGGTAAGGACTAGTGATAATTGTTATATTATAAAACCCATCAAAGTCGGTTCAAAGTCTTATCTTATATCCCAAGCCGATGCGACAAACCTTTGGCATCAAAGATTTGGTCACATCAACTACAAAGACCTTGCTAGGCTAGCTGGAAAGAACTAGTTAAGGGATTACAAGTTTAAACAAGGTTGACAAGCCAATTTATAAAGGATGCCAATTGGGAAAACAAACTAAAGTCCGACATCAAAAGGTTAATCAAATTGGGATGACTAGAACACAAGAACTCCTACATATGGACTTAGCCGGTCCAATTAGGACAAAAAGTCTAGGTGGGAAGTAATACTTCTTTGTGGTGTTTGATAGTTTCTTTAGATACACTTGGGTAACATTCTTAAGAGAGAAATTGAAAGTGTGATGATTTTTTACATATCTGCAAAAGAATGCAAACCAAAAAGGAATTTACCATATAAAGAATTAGAAGTGGTGATGAAGGAGAACTTGAAAACCACAAATTCTCCACTTGGTGTGATAAAATGGGCATCAAACATGCTTTTTCTACCCCACAAAACCCTAAAAAAATGGGGTGTCTAAGAGGAAAAATAGGACCCTACTTGAATGTAATGCTCACAAACACAATTTAATGCTCACAAACAAAGACTTGGCCAAAAGGTTTTTGGTCGAAGCAATTAATACCACATGTTATGTTTTAAACCAAGTCTATCTAAGATCCGACACCACCAAGACGGCCTATGAGATATGGAATGATAAGAAACCCAATGCGAAATATTTTAAAGTATTTGGGAGCACTTGCTATGTCCTAAGGGATAGAGAAAATCTTAAGAAATTTGATCCCAAGAGTGATAAGGCCATATTCCTAGGTTACTCTATAAGAAGTAAAGATTATAGAGTCTACAACAAGAGGACCCTAACCATAGAAGAATCAATCAATGTTGTCATTGATGATCAGGAAAAGGGTCAAGGAATGGCTATGGATACCCCACAACAAATTGTCTTTAAAGAGAAAGAAGGAGAAGATACTACTCCTCAATATGAACCCAACCAAGAAGTGGAAGAGGTTGAGTCATCAGAAGAGGATGATCCTTAACCCAATGACAAAAGACTCACCAAAGGGCACTCTCCCACAAATATTATTGGTGATCCAAGAGAAGGGAGTTAGAATAAGAAGGAAAATTGAAAATTTTATTAGCCATCCATGTTTTACCTCAAAGATTGAGCCCAAAAAAGTAAAAGAGGCTCTTGATGATCTAGATTGGATCAATGCCTTGTAAGAAGAGCTCAATCAATTCAAGAGGAATGATGTTTGATACCTTGCAGAGAGACTATCCAACAAGAATGTCATTGGTACCAAATGAATATTAAAAAAAAATGATGAGCATAGTACGATAATTAAAAACAAGGTAGATTAGTAGCAAAGAGGTATGCCCAAATAAAAGGCATTGATTTTGAAGAAACATTCGCCCTAGTTGCTAGATTGGAGTCCATTAGGATCTTGTCCTCCGTTGCTTGCTACTTAAAATTTAAACTATATCAAATGGACTCAAAAAGTGTGTTCTTAAATGGAGTACTTCAAGAAGAAGTATACGTAGAGTAGTTGGATGGATTAGTGGATCCACACCTACCTAACTACGTGTACAAACTTAAAAAAAGGCACTTTATGGGCTGAAAAAAGCCCCCAGAGCTCCTAGATCACAAATTTGACAGGAGAAGTGTGGACAATATGCTCTTTGTCAAAAAGATGGATGATCACATACTCATAGCACGAATCTATGTGGATGGCATAATTTTTGGGTCAACATATGAGGAGATGTCTCATGGGTTTGCTTAAACAATGAAGTCTAAATTTGAAATGAGTATGGAGGGGGAACTTAGGTTCTTTCTGAGACTACAAACAAAATAGAAAAATGCTGGAATATTCCTGAGTCAATCTAAATTTGAAAAGGACCTAGAATCTAAGTTTGGTCTTTAAGATTCTAAACCAGTCAATACTTCAATAAGCACTAGTGATAAAATCACAAAAGATCCAGATGGAGTAGAAGTATATATGACCTTGTATCAGAGTATGATAGACAACTTGCTTTACAAAACAAGAAGCATACCATACATCTCCTTTACTGTAGGAGCATGTGCTAGATATCAAGTAGCTCCTAAAGAATCGCATCCTAAAGCTACAAGAGAATTATAAGATATGTCAATGGTAGTCTAAATTATGGCTTATGGTATCCATTTGAATGAACTCCATAATTGTAGGATACTCAGATGCAGGTTGGGCTGGGAATGTTGATGATCAAAAGAGTACGAGTCATGGATGTTTCTACATATGCAATTGCCTTGTGTCTTGGCATAGTAGGAAACAAAATTCCACATCACTATCAACAACCGAAGCTGAATACATAGCAGATGAGAGTGGATGAACACAACTCCTATGGATGAAATAGATGTAGAAAGATTATGAATTGAGTCAAGACATCATGAGTTTTTTTATTGAAAACTCTAGTGTAATTCAAATTTGGGAGATCACGGTTCAACATTCAAGGACAAAATACATAAACATCAAATACCATTTTATCAGAGAATTGGTTGAAGAAAAAGTAGTTTCTTTAGAGTATGTGAAAACTGAGGATCAATTGGTTGATATTCTCACCAAACCCTTGGATGCAAAGCGATTTGCACACTGAAGGAGTTCTATAGGTATGTGCGAGCTATAAGGGTCTATATGGCCATATAACTCTATGTGTCAATGCCAGTTGTAAACCATGCAAATTCAGTGAGTAAAAAGGGATTGGGAAGGCAGGAAAAGTGATGACATGTAAAAGAAGAACACTTGGAGAGGTAGAGGGGGCAATGCTTAGTTGAATTAGGGCACTGCACATTTTGAATGATCGAAAGTAAATTTCGATCACTCAAAAAAAAAATTTTGATCCCTCAAAAATAATTTCGAGCATTCGAGATGCGGTGGTTTAGTTTTCCTGATTTCAATATATACCATGTGACATTTTGGTTTTTCAACTAAATTATTCTCTCCCTCTATTTCTCTCTTTCCCTCACTTCTCCTTATTATTTTCTTGAATATTTAGTGTGAGATTCACCATATTGCCCTAAAATCGTGCAATGATGGCCCCTTGTTTTCGCAAGGACAAGGAGCTGGCCGAACCCGCCAAGAAAAAAGGTGAAAATCGTGGCATCTTCATCTCAATATCTCCCGTGACCGAGATTTTACAATCCAGCTTGTATGAATTCCTATATAAACCATTTCATTCATCATCCATTGATCTTGGAATGCTTTGTGAGGGTAGAAGTGTTAAAGAAGTTTGAATTCTATGCTGACTTTGAGTGATGGGGGTGGTTACCTCTAACCTACCTTTAAGGCAATGTGCATCACAAGTCTGTGCAGCTCTTCTACACCAACATTCACAAACATGATCAAAACAATATGGTTCTTGAAACTAAGGTATATGGGCAGAGAGTAGAGTTGACACTGACAATCATTGCCGACATGTTTGGAATTGGAGGTCCCAAGAACTTGGCTTCATTCCCCCCATTTTTTGAAGAGGAAGAAGAAGACCCTTGGGGTGACATTGCAGAGAGACTGACTGGAGAGAGACATCATGACTGGATGACCATTCCTATAAAGTCTTTTCATGAAAGGGAAAAAGTTTTGAATTTGATCTTCACCTTTAATCTCCTACCTTCACACTATAGTGGGAACATGCAACCATTGATGGTCTATGTGATAGACTATGTTCTACAAAGGGTACTAGTTGATATTCCCCACATCATCTGTTGAGAAATGATGGAGGAGGCCACTAGAGAGTCAGTGAGGATCTCTCTTCCTTTTGGGCTACTTATCATGTTGATTATACAAAAATTAAAGTTAGAAGATCCACTTGGCCAAGACTATGAGTCTCAGATGGAGCCCATCTCTAAGACTTTAATAAAGAGAATGCAAAGGGTCACAATTGGTCCTGCTTTACGGCCCCAAGAAAATCCCTGCCACAACTTTCTTTATCATGAAGACATTACTTAACGTTTTGAAGCCTATGGTTACTATCTTAAAGAAGATCGAGTAGCGCTAGATCCGAACTGAGAAGAAACTGGCAAGCATGGTTGCGTACATGAAATCTGTGGATAACAATTTTGAATATGATGATCAGTTGATCTCACCAGGGCCTAAGATACATTTTGGTGACTCAAAGGATGAGGACCATGATGGGGCATTAGGGGATGACCTTGCTTTTGGAAGATATGCTGGCCTAAACTAAGTAAGCCTAAGAGTATATGTTGTTTTTCTTTTGATGTTTAATGTTAGGGGGCACCAATGTTAGGTGCATATTTTGTATCTCGGGGACATGTTTTGTAATCTTGTTATGTATTGGTTGGTTCCTCACTGATGTACTTTCCTGGTATATTAATGAATCTCAATGTTTGAGCCTAATGTCTATTTTGCTAATCATATTTGGATTGTTCTCCCTAGCCTATTTGCATTTACTAAATACTTGTAGTGATCTTTTATACGTGGCTTATCTCCTTTAGATCACTTGTGATAGATTGGATTTGTTTGGTACATCCTCGCATGTTCTGCTTCTGCTTTGGTGACTATTATGCATGTGCATTTACACATCTCATATATCTTTTCATTGGCATATCTGTCTATTGGCCCCTTGCAAATTCTTGACAAAAAGAAGGAGAACTTAGGGGAAGTACATGACCAAAATTTCCAATTTATGATCATTTTGACCATGTGATGGCAGCACTGATTGTAATACCCTTCATTACATTAAAAGGGTAAAAATGAAATTTAACACACTTAGGAGTAAAGTTGCCACTTCACTTGTTTATACAAACCTTAGAGTGGTTTAGAAACCAATTGAACCAACTTGGAAGCATATGACTCTAGTTGGGTCTTAGACTTTTCAAGTTTGAGAGATATATTGATTGCATATTTGAGGTAACTTCACGGGACCATTGACACTACTCCCGAGTGAATTAGATAATGAAATATACTTTTTTTGGAAAGGTCATAAAATCTAGTTTCCAACACAAAAAACAGAAATCGATTTCAAGTTTTCTAGAGGGAGTAATGGGCATTTTAGTGAGAAGGGGTTAAATCTAGAAAAGCCATATGGATCGTCCGGATCAATCTAGATCGATTCAACCAGATTAATCCAAACTTAGTAGATTGATCCGATTTTTAGCGGATTGATTCAATTTTTAGCGGATCAATTCAACATCTTAGAGTTTACAAGAAAAATGACCCGAAACATGCTGGTTGATCCGATTTTAACCCAGATCGATCCGATTTCGCGAAAATTAAATTTTAGGATTAAGAAAATCCCACTTTTTCCCCCCAAAAGGGTTCCACTTCACTTAGGGCTCTTATGGGAGCTATATAATGGATTAAACTCGGCTTAATTTGATGTAAAAACACAAGGAAGAAAGGGGAGAGAGGAAAAAACAAGGAAACAACTAGGTCTTGAAGGATTTTTGTGATTTTTTTTTGGAAGAACAAAGCTAGAAAAAAAGTTGTGATTCAACAACGAGTTAAGAAACTATGTAATCTATCATTTTTGATTTAGGATTCTTAGATATTAAAGGATTCAAGAGTTTTCTTAAGTTTTGAGAGCCAAAATTACGTTAAAAAATCTGAAAAAGGCTAAGTGAAGAAAAATATGATATTTTTTGTATGAAAATCATGGATTTTAATTATTGTAAATACAAGTTTGAATTTGCATATGATCTTTGTACTTTATCTTGATTCAAGCATGAAAGCATAAGTATATAAGTTTTCTGTAAACTAGTATATATATATCATTATATTGCTGGATCGTATTATATGTTATTTACACCTACATGTGAGTTATAGAATGATAGATAAAGAAGATTAATGAGGTAAGTTATATGTATAACATGAGATTTTGAAAAAAAATATGTAGATTGTTTTAGGATGGTCAAACAAATTCTTGTTTTGAAAGTAATACAGTATTGTTAAATGTCTAATCAAGTTACTGCTATATGTAAGAG
>JAOXJP010170328.1:0-12689 GCA_025762735.1 Platanus orientalis
TCTCTCTCTCTCTCTCTCTCTCTCTCTCTCTCTCTCTCTCTCTCTCTCTCTCTCTCTCTCTCTCTCTCTCAGCTTCTCCTTCTCCCCACCCTCACTCTTTCTCTTCCCCTCTCTCTCTAGCCCCCCTCTCCAGTAACCCTCTCTCTCTCTTATGCCTTGCTCTTCCCCTCTCTCTTCTCTGATATCTCTCTCTCTCTCTTCTGGTATCTACTCCAACAACCCACTCTCTCTGGTTCTCCTTCCCCTCCCACCTCTCTCTATGCCCGCCTCTCCCTTTCTCTCTCTCTATGCTTGCCGTCCCTCTCTCTACGCTCTCTCTCTCTCTTATGATTTCTCTCTCCCTCTCCCCTAATTTCTCTCTCTAATCCCCCTGCTCTCTCTTCTCTTCTCCTCTCAGATTTCCCCCTTCTCTCCTCTCCCACTCTCCTCTCCCTCTCTTCTGCTCGCTTCTCTCTCTCTCTCCACACAGGTTCCCCCCACTCAAAACTCTCTCTCTCTCTCTCCTCACGGGGTTTCCCCACTCAGAACTCTCTCAATCAGCCCTATCGGTTTTTTTCTCTCTCCTCACGGGTGTATCACTCTTTTCTCTCTTTCTCTACTATCTTTTATCGCCAATTCTCTTTATTCCCATTTTGGTCAAAACCCAAACTGTACACCCTCATATCCCTTCCCTCTTTTGTGTAAGCCTTGAAAACCGTGACTTTTGTAGAGCTCAGTTATCCCAGACCCTGCTTCAACCAACCCCTTCAAAATGGCGACCCAACACGCTTCCAGCTGGTTGCAGCTTAACCTTGAAGACCCCCAAGACGTTGAACCATGCCTTGATCCCCCTCTATAAAAATCCCCAATGAATGTAAGGAGAGGAGGGGAAAAGAAAAAGGAAGTCTAATGTAGCACCCAAAAAGAGATCTCGTTTTGTTTGGGGTAAACTAGAGCCTTTCCATTTCAAAACCCTAACCAATCCTCAAAGCTCACACATGCCTCACCTTGCCTTTCTACAATAAATCTCTCCTCCAAGCAGTAAAATCCCTCACCCCTCCTCACTATTGTTTAATGGCCAACTACCCATTTTTACCCATTTGTTCTGCAAGGACCCGCATCTTTTCTTTCCTTTGCTCTACCTAGCTATTAAAGAAACAAGAGAGAAACATTACAAAGTGTGCAAACATGTAAGAAATCACGTCCTTCGACCATACTTTACTAGTCTAAATAGACTGGTAACTAGTAACGAAAAGAAAGGAAGAGGCAAGTATGTGTTTTATGTGAAACAATGTTTTCATTGGATAGATGATGCGTGATACAAGGTTAATTGGATTTGTTTTATTTTATTTTTCTTTTTTTTTTCTATCTTCATAATGCTAAAAAATAAACTGTTAAGTTTTGTGTTTGATCCATTTGGTTTCACTTTGGTTTTGTAAGAAATTAGAAAGAGTCCTATTGTCTTATATGGTTATAAGTCAGTTTTGTTGTCAAAATCATTTTCCTTAATTTTGTGGGTTCTTCTACTTCCTTTCCTGTATCTAAAAAACCAAAACAATCACAATAGATAAAAAAAATTCGATTATTGATCAATGATGCTAGTTCTAGCTTGTAATGGACTAGTTGAATAGGGTAGTGTGTTCTTAATATTTTTTATTTAGTGGTATGCATGACTTCTTAATTTCAATATGTATTATATTGATTCTTTGATTTCTCCTCAAGTCCACTCTCCATCTCTCGTCTCATGGTTTCTCTTTCCCTAACTCTTTTCTTATTTTTTTATTCATGTTTCATATAAATATCAAATGTGTATACAAAATTGTTAGTTCTTAGTTACGTTCTAAAACTTTAACGTATCTACCTAATTCAAGTTTGTTTGTTCTGTTTCAAAATTTGATAAGTCATGCTCTGCTGATTTGAGTTGAATTAGTGTAAGCACTTAATTTTAGCGCGACTCTCAGTTTCAGCATCTCTCTTCGAGTCAGCAGACAGACAGAGCAATTCCCAGCCTTTCTTCATAATCTAGCCAATTCCAATCGATTAAATCCATTCAATGTCCCTTTATTGTCTAATTATTATTACTATTATTTCTATTTATTTATTTCTATTTCTATTTTGTGCTTCATTAATTTTTTTTTATTATTTACTTTTATTAGCTTATAATTGTATTTCATTTTTTCAAAAGAGAACCTGCACCCAAAATAGTTTGTTCCTCTACGCCACAAGCCGACACATAATGATTTTGATGTCTCTTTCTGAATAGGGAACAAATGTTTATTTAAACATTTTTTTATGGTTTTAATCCTATGAACACCATTTTTTATTTTATTTTTTGTGTATGGGGACACAGAGGGACACATGTTTTAGGTGTAGTTCCCTTCTATTTAATTTAATTATTTTCATTTATCTTTCTTTTATCATCATCATCATCATTATTATTATTATTATTTTATTTCTTTTTTATTATTTATTTCTTTTTATTTCTTTCTTTCTCTTTTCTTTTCTTTTTTTCTCTTTCTCTTTTTCTTTTTCTTCCTTTCATTTTCTTTTTTTTTTCTTCCTTTCTCTTTATTTTTCTTTTTTCTTCTCTTCCTGGCCGACCCCCTACGCAGCAGATGAGGTAAACCCTCCCCCTCTCCTCCCTCTCTTCTCTCCCCTCCCACCTCTCTCTACTATTCTCTCCCCCACCGTCTCTCTCTCTCTCTCTCTCTCTCTCTCTCTCTCTCTCTCCCATTTATCTCTCTCCATGGACCCAACCTCTTTTTGCGTTGTCTCTCCTCCTCTCTCTCTCTCTCTCTCTCTCTGCCCTCTCTATTTCCCTCTCTTGATTTCTCTCCCTTAATTTCTCTCATCTCTCTCCTCTACTCGCCCCTAACCCTTACCCAATTCTCCACAACAATCTCTCTCTCTCTCTCTCTCTCTCTCTCTCTCTCTCTCTCTCCCAACTTCTCTTATCTCTCTCCTCTGCTCGCCCCTAACCCTGACCCGATTCTCCACAGCAATCCCTCTCTCTTTCCTTGCGCCCTACTCTATTTTCCCCTCTCTTCTCTGATCTCTCTCCCCCTTCCCCCTATATTTTTCCTTTTCGTGCAACATCCTAAACCCCAGGCCTTTGCAAACCCTCCTGCACACGCTCTCTCTCTCCTCCCGCTTTCTCTCCCCATCCAGCTCTCATGACTCTCTCTCTCTCTCCAATTTTTGTGAAGCTACAAAGCCCCATACCCAACTCTCTCTACATCCTTCTTTCTCTCATTTTCGTAATCCAAACCCCTACAACCGTCAGACACGATGAATAGCAATGCAACACCCTCAGTTAGCTGTCTGATCAACACCGACCTTGGAGACCACCCCTTTTTCTTAAACCCAACGGTCATTGAATCCTTCTTCTATAAAGAGTAGCCAATGAACCAAAGAAAAAGGGTGAAGTTAGCTTCAACATCTTTTGAAACCCTTGCCCTTCATCTTCCTCCATAAAACCCCAAATCCCAGGCAAAGAAGAGGGGGCAGTCATTCAGGTACCTAACATCCAAACATCCCCTTTGTATTTCTTCACCCCATTACGCAAAACGCCTCATTTCTTTAAGTAGCTACCCCAAAAGTCTTAATTGTTTCTATAATTCTCCCCAATTATGAAACCCAATCATGCTGATTCATCCACCCACAATATTTTTCAAACACTAATCACCTTATATTGGTCTGCCCCGACTGCTAAAGAATGAAAAAGGCGTAATGGCAAACGTGCAACAATGAAGAGAATTTTTTTCTCTCTCGCAGGCCTATGTAGAGTTTGGACTGATATGAGGTCCTTGTTTCCTTGGAAGAACCAATACATGCTCTTCATACGGTATCTGGCATGTTTCTATGAACTAGCTTCATGTGACTTAGTGGTGAGCATAGTTTCTTGTTACATTTTTTGTGTATATGTGGGTTATGCTGTCAGCTAAGTTTGTTTTGTTGATGATATATAAATAAATAGGTTGATTCTAACTAGGTTGTTTAAGAACTTTGATTTTTATATTACTTGAAAAATCTGAGTAATTGTATAATTTTGGTAAGGTAACATGTGAGTATTTTTGTTATACAATAGAGCACTGTTATTTCCTTGATTTTCCAAATTCTTTTTGTATGAGATTGATAATTGTCTGGCTATATGATCATTAGATTTATTTTAAATTCATTTATGTTTCATCAGTTATTATTGTGGCATATGCACTAGTTTGATAAATCAATAAAGACCATTCTTTTTATTGTATTAACACATATGTGAGACCCCTTTTTTTTGGTTTTGTATTCTCGCGCACCTTTTCAACAACCTTCTTGTACTTGTTTCTGTTATTTTTAAAACATTTGCAATACTGAATAGATAGAGTGAGACATTCCTCACATATTAGTGTTTTCCCTCTTGTAAAATGTAGCATGCATGTTGGTTACTCGGCGAATCATCCAATAGATGCATCTCATTCTTATATTATTCCCTACACACCCATGTTAGTTGCCTTTACATTTTTTAATTAAAGCACTGCATGGCTCTTTTCTATTAGTTTATTCATTACCACTATTCATCATTTCATCTAGAACCGTCATTGGGATAGTTTCTACTATTTTCAGTAATCATGTTAGAAATGGATTCTTCATAATTGTTCTTTTCATCAGTTTAAGGAAAATTACATAACTCGAATCAGGGGTAGATCTAGTCATGAACAATGCTTTGTATCATTCTTTCATTATAATTGATCTCATCCTCTACGGTCCCTTTACCTAAGTTGAAAATTCATTGAAAAATACATTTGGGTCATATTTCATTATCTTCATCATTTTTATTATTTCATTCTCTTGGTATCTTGTAGAGCATGAATAATTTGGAATGTTTACTTCGGTCTAATTATATGTTACTATTATTTATTGGTTATTTTTCACGTTTGGATATTAATGTGCTTGTTGTGGTTAGGATCTTGGCAGCCTTGATGGCCTTGTATGTTTGGCCTTGAGATTAGTTAAGTCCTTTCGAATTGAGGAATCCACAGATAAATTATCATAATCAGTTATATTTCATTTCTAGAAGAACCATGTACATAGTTGGCTTCATGTTTCCTTTTGTCGGCTTGATCAAAAGATGATCTCACATGTTAGCATGCTATCGTAAAATTATTTGAAAAATGTTTTTTATGATATCATTTGCTATGACTTTCGACATGTATTTAATGATTTTTTTATAGTAAATATGCATTTTTACAATAACTTTATGTTTCTTGGTTAGGCGGAAAACATCAAAAATGTATGTTTATCAACTTAATTCTTTATTTTACTTTTATTCCTTTAATAATGGATTTGATTACCTACAAATTACATTATCTGAAGGAGATATCTAGAAGGCTTGGCTATGGAGTAACAATACAACTGAGATGCGAGTAAGTAAATGGCGCATTTTGGATCATCAACTTGTGTTACATAATTTAGTTCATTTGATTAGAGTCTTGTATATAATTATTTTTGGAAGCTGTTAGCTTATGGAATATGGGATAATTTAGTTGATTATACTTAAATTATATATGTAAATATGATGAATATAAATGGTGGATGGATAGAGAGTTGTCGGGTGGACAATGATGTTGTGGATATATGTTATATTTGGAGTGCTCTTATAAACTGTTGACTATCAGGTTATTGAAGAAAGTGATATGGGGATCACTATTCATCCCTAAGGGTCTATATAATGGTTGTTATGTTGTCGAAATTTTGACAGGAATGACATATCGATTCACTGCTTAATCTCAATAAAATGATATAAAAGGCAATGGGTGAGATGAATAGATGATAAATTAAGTTAACTATTAGACTACAACTGGTTTAAAGTAGGGAAGCGTCAACGCGGATGAAGTGGGGTGCTTAACACCTTCCCCAACTCATAAATGAACAACTTACCTAAGAATCCCTGGGAGTCAATTAGTTTAAGTGTGGAGTTAGACATTTCAAGTTCTATTCAAACTTAAACTTGTTTTGTTTTATAAACTGATGTCTAGTCACATCATTAAAAAGACTAGTGGCGACTCTAAATCAGGTGGGATATTTTCTGCGATAGGCAAGTCTCTCTTCAAAAGGGATTTACCTGTCGTGCAAAAATCAAGGCTCACAATTAATTGATTTTAAGTTTAAGCTTAAAGGACTGATGTTATGGCAAAACCCACACCAAAGGATGCATTCCAGTGACCTTGTAGCTAAGGGTGCATGCCTATCAGGTGAGTTGGTACATTTGGGAATGACGTTTTTGTGATGGGGATGTGTCACCAAAATTTATAGTTTGTTTGGCTGCATTGTAGAGCCGAATACTGGGTTTTGGAGTTTTAGTCCACTATCCTCAACCACTTGAGTTTGGTTATACAATGTGTTATATTTTGTCTTTCTCTTTTGTTAGACTTTTTTTAAGGCATATGCTTGTGCCACACTTATTGTATAGTGTATGGTGTTAAACCACTAGAATAGATTGACTTGTAGGATTTGATTATGCTGTCGTGCAGTATGCTACCCAGGAAGTGGACCACCAGTGAGGTAATTCAAGTGAAAGAACAATTAGACCTTTATGGTGAGCACTATAACTTGGTACTACTGATCCTTTAGGGACTAAAAACTCAGCTATAAGAGTTCAAGAGGGAGCTTAACAAAGGATTTCAGTCCCTTGGACTTGATCATTTTATGCTAATTTATTAGCAATAATGGTTTTTTGTACTTAGGATCTTGAATCAATACAAATAAACTTCGTGAAGTTAAGGAACCGGCCCCACTTAAATCAACCCAGTTTGTTTTCAGAGATACACCTCAATATCAAGTTTGGTTGCTGAAATGACTATGGTAATGGTCAGTCTTCTCAGTCCATGCTATTTGGGATTCATTGCCAAGTGCATGACCCTTTAAATATGTCTTGGGTTGTTTGTTTATTTTGTGTATTCTTAAGAAACATCATGAAGGATTCCATGTTGTTTTATTCCATTTCATCATTCTTGATTTCATCTTTCTTTTTGTTCTTACATTTTAGCTATCATAATTTTACTCATGAGATTTTGTATATCTACGTTGTCATTTTTTTATATTATTTGTAAGTATCTTGATTGATTTTTTTTTATGTGCATTAGCTTGAGCACTATCTTATCATTTTTTAGATATGTTACCAACATAGGTTTGTGTAGTATGAATCCATTTATAAATATCATAAACTCTTGCATGGGCTAACTTTCATGTCTTTTGACAAAAGGAGATAGTAACACGAGATATGTTCTTGAACCCATCTTTTTGCTTCCAATCCTACATTTCTCTTAAAAGTACATTGATTGTATGGAAACTTAATTTATTCTCACCTTTTACACCAATAAATGCTCTTATTTGTTGCTAAGCTTCATGGTCTTTTAGTTACATGGAACTGAAGCTTGAGGTACTTTTCTAACATTCCCCTTTTTTACATTTATTTCAATTCTTTCAATGACATATAAGTAAAGGATTTGTCTACCAACAAACCCATTTTATATGTAGGAGACATCCAGAGGTCTTGGCTATGGAGTGAGAGTGTAGCGGTGCCTCTTTTGAGTCGGATGTAACAGGTAAATGGCATACTTTAAAGCCTCAATCCACACAGTAGTTTAGTTTATTTGATTAAAGGATCTGTACATAACTAGTTTTGGACTTTGCTAAGTTATGCAAATTAATTCATTTTATTTAAATTTTATATATACATGTGATGAAGTGAGTGGTGGTGAAGGATACAAAGCTATCGGGTGGACATTGATGATGTTGTAGATGTATGACATATTTGGAGTGTTTTTCTTGATCTGTAGACTATTAGGTTATTAAAGAAAGTGACATGGAGATCACTATTCATCCCTAGGGGTCCATATTAAAGTCGTTATGCTGATGAAATTTCGGCAGAAATGGCATATGGATTCCTTACTTAATCTCAACAAAATGAGATAAAAAGCAATAGATAAGATAATTGGATTATGAACCGAGTTGGCCATTAGACTATAACGGGTTTAAAGTAGGGAACCGTGAAAGTGGATGAGGTGGGGTGCCTAACACCTTCCTCAACTCATAATTGAACCACTTATCTAGGAATCTCTAAGAGTCGACCAGTTTAACATAAAGTCAAACCTTTCAAACCATTTCGAAAACTGATATCCATCCACATCAATAAAAAGGATGGTGGTGACTCCAAATCACGTGGGATATGTCCTGTGATGAGTCAATCTCTTTTCAAAAGGGATTTACCCGTCGTGTGAAATTCGAGGCCCACAAAGTATAAATCACTTTATGATGCTGATATGTCTGCCTCCTGACGCCCAGCGGACCAAGCACTCATTAAGGGAGGCAGGCAAAATCCTTCATCTGCCTAGTGTTATAACAAAATGGGTCCTTAACTAACCTGGGTCCTATACATGCCATGAACCTTAACCTATTCTATACCACAATAGCCAAGGCCTAGTTCCATACTAATAGACAAAATTGATCTAGACCAAGCTTGAACCGGACCTTGGTTTAGATCGATTTGAATTTATTTTGACTATGTAAGATCACTGATTTCACTTTTTCTTACTAATCTCTATTTCTTATGCCTTGTTTGAGCTATATTTGCACAAGTAACTTTTCATATAAAATTCAAAAAGATTTGGATTTTTAATGTGAATTTATGCTAAGTAATATAAAAATACAATTTTAAACCATAAATATTATGCATTCTTATATATGAGTTCAAAATGTTTGCATTTGTAACTTGTTTCTATTTCAATAGTACTACAGAATTAGAGGTATTTACAAAATATATTTCATGACCTTGGGATATAATTGTTAATTAATATTATGAGAGAAATAACTTGGTATAACTTATAATTGTAGAAGAAAGTCTTGCTAGAGATAAGCAAAGAGAACCAAACAACCAATTTTTTGGTATGACTTAGAGTTAGTGATATAAGTTTTAAATTGTATAAAATATATGGATTGAAAATTATTTTAATGTTAGGTAACATTCATATAGATATACATATATACCAATGATTTATGAATATAATAAGTCAAAATTCATTTGCAACAACTATATAATTCGATTTTTTGGTTGGTCCACTGCTACACCGATGAGCCAACCCCTTTGAGAGGCCTTACCATGTCATTTCTCAAGGAGAATCACAGTAGCCTTTTCTTTTTCTTTTTTTTTTTTTTGGGGTGGGGGTGTAAAGAGTCAAGGCTCAATCATTCATTGAAAGAAGGCATATGGTTGCAGGATTCTGAAGCAACGATAGGGGCCAACTTTTCTACAACATGAGAAGCATTCCAGAAGTTGGATATATGGTTCCTTGCTGCGATAGCTACCATACAGTGTGCAGCCTTGTTGCTAGCTCGGGCCATATGTGAGATGCTTATGCTCCTAGAAGATTTTAATAAGTTTCTACAATCTTGAATGATTTTCTGAATGTGCTATGGGGGTTTTGATTTTGGTTCATTCAAGAGATGAACTATAGGAAAATAGTCATCTTCAATACATACATGATGAGAGCCATATTCATTTTCCATTTGAATTTTAAGGAAAAAAAACTCCACACCATGGCATCTTTCACAACACAATTACCTTGAAAGGCTTAAATAGACCCCTAATGAAAGAGCTAGTATGATCCTGAATAATCATTGCAATCGCCTTGGAATGACCCCTAGCTCCATCAACATTAATTTTAAGAATACCATTAGGAAGGGGTTGCCCACTCTAAGAAGAGGAATTAGTTGAGTTGTTTTTTGGGTTTGTTTTTTGAGAAGCCACACCATTTTTTAAAAGAATTGGATTTTGATGGTTCAAAAGCACTCGTGGGGCATTTGTGATGATTAATTCAGGTGATGGAAAAGATGTAATTAAACAACTTGTTATTTCTAGCTTTCCTAATTTGTCATAGAAGTGCTGCTCTAACCCTTTAACATTTTGATTATTTGGATATAGTTTACACCACTTCAAGATTCACTCTTTGAAGCTCCTCTCTTGTTCTCTGATTCAAAGGCCAATGGGAGAGCCAAACCAAAGCACTAACACAAAATCACAAGAAAAGAAAAGATGGTCTATAGTTTCCACCTCCACTCTACACTCTGGGCAACTCACATCTATTCCCTCCATATGTTTTGCCATTATTGCCTGAACTGCATAGCTTCTTACAAGCATCACCTTACACGCCACAACATCTTTCACAACACAATTACCTTGAAAGGCTTTAAATAGGCCCCTAATGAAAGAGCTAGTATGATCCTGAATAATCACTACATTCGATTGATTTTAAGAATACCATTAGGAGGGGGTTGCCAACTCTCAAAAAAGGAATTAGTTGAGTTGTTTTTTGGGTTTGTTTTTTGAGAAGTCACACCGGTTTTTAAAAGAATTGGATTTTGATGGTTCAAAAGCACTCGCAGAGCATTTGTGATGATTAATTCAGGCAATGGAAAAGATGTAATTAAACAACTTGTTATTTCTAGCTTCCCTGATCTATCATAGAAGTGCTGCTCTAACCCTTTAACATTTTGATTATTTGGATATAGCTTACACCATTTCAAGATCCACTCTTTGAAGCTCCTCTTTTGTTCTCTGATTCAAAGGCCAATGGGAGAACCAAAACAAAGCACTTACACAAAATCACAAGAAAAAAAAAAAAGATGGTCTATAGTTTCCACCTCCACTCTACACTCTGGGCAACTCACATCTATTCACTTCATATGTTTTGCCATTATGACCCGAACTACATAGCCTCTTACAAGCATTGCCATATAAACATTATGATCTTGGGAAGCATATCCTGTACTTTCCACATAATTTTTAGGATTTGTTGTAGGTCGGAATTAGTAGCTTATGAGGATGATGCTGGGCCTTTCTGAATGTAAGTGCAAATTGACTTTGTACTGAAAATTCCTGATGGAGTTAGGGTCCAGATTAAGGAGTCATCTTTTTGATAATTTGAGGCACTCAAATGAATTTTAAGAATAGGCTCAATTGTGTCAGGGTGAAAGATCTGCCTTATATGATTCTTAGTTCGTTAGGTCTGAATAACTAGACTGGTTAATTCATACACTTGTTGCTTGGATGAGCTGAAGTATTATCTCTTGTCCCATTAAAGGCCATATTTGGGATCCATGGATCGATTCCATAACTCACACTCACATCTCTCTCTCTCTCTAAATTGGATCCAACTCATTAATTATACAAAAACATTAAATGTGCACTTAAACAGAATGAATAACCCTTGAGATTAATAATAATATCATATATCCCTAAAATCACACAAATTATTAATGAGTTAGGCCTAGTAATCTGCCTTTGTCTCACATAGATTATTATTATTATTATTAACTTTAAGAACAATTTTGTCATATTATATGGGGAGCAAGAAAAAATTATATTACCTGTACTACCCTTTATAATTGAAATTAGCTAAATGTCATTACAAATGTTCAATTTTTTTCTTCACCTAACAATAAACTGATATAAAACAACCTAATGGGTGATTTTGTGAATTTAAAATAAAAAGTGGAACCACCCAAAAAATAAAAACACTACACTTTTAGTAGTAGTCTATTAGTATTGCTCAAGAGTTGACAAATTATTCAGCAAGCAAAACTCAAATAATTTTTGGAATACGCTTCTATTGTTTTAAAAACATTGTTTTGGTTTGGATCATGATGCATTTGAGCCGTCAAAGATCTGACTAATCGTTTTCAATGCCCCCAAACACAGGTGGCTGTGGTATTATCTTTCCAGGACAGAGGTCTTTGGGTTGAATCCACTGGCAGTATTCCACCTTTTTTAAGCAATCAGTATGGATCCCACTTTATAGTGTGATTGTCTGCTGTTTCAAGTGGCCCTACCAATAGAAACTCTCATACTAATCCTTGTAGACTTGGACCCTATGGAGATATGGAGACAATCTCTCTTCCTAAATCATAATTAAGGTTGAATTTAGGTTTGAAGGCCATAATTACTCCGCTCAAGCTTATCTTGACTTTTGGCCAAGCCTTGGAGCATCCCAGCATGCAAGTAACTTCAATAAACTTTTTTTTAAAGGAATAGATACATAAAAACGTAATTGAAGTGTTAAAATATATCCTAAAAATCAGCTTCGTGTGATGTCTTTTAGATATTGGCAAAAGATCAGCTCAAGCAGCATCTTAAAACGTTTCTAGGACCCTGTATATCAATAAACAATTACAACCTTCTTTTTAAAATTGAAAAAAAATCACAACCAAAGAACAAGGCTTCTCATTATCCAAAAAACAAAAGAACAAGGCATCTCAGCAACCACAAGAACACAACAAATGACGTCTCACATATAAAGGCTTCAACTAATTAGTTTATATGAACGAATGGACTGAACAAAACCATCTATCCTTTTCCTTATCTCTTCCGGGTTTGCACCCACAATCTTATCTACTTGGGCTCCCTCCCTCAACAACGAAAATGTGGGCATGGCCTTTATCTCCATCTTGGATGCTACCTCCTGCGCAATCCCAATAAGCCAAAGCAGAGAAGCAAAATTATTATTATTTAAAAAAAAATATACTTTCTATATTCTATACTTGATGTACTACTATATTGAAAAATGATATTGCTAGAGTTTTTGGATATTTTAGAGCAAAGATTTTATTTTAATGGGGGTTGAAATTTTTTGTTTCCTCTCTCTCTCTCTCTCTCTCTCTCTCTCTCTCTC